>VXBH01003136.1:46756-82047 GCA_013400035.1 Rynchops niger | reverse complement strand
TTTTTTAAATTTTCTTTTAAGAAATAAGTCACTGCTCTTTGTAGGAAGCAACTTGCTTTCTTATCCCATGAATTTTAGCAGTCATTAGGTAGTGGTATTTGCATTGCTAGCTTTCCAGCACATGATGACCATGTAAATGTAAATAAAATACTGCATGCTCATGCTGCTAGTTAAGCAGGGAACCATGGCTTTCTACTTTTAACAGCTACCATGTAAAAATGAACCAGGTGTGGAAAGATGGTAGTTCTTGTTGATAAGACCTCATGGGCAAATCTTTATGAACAATCATCCTTGTTTGGCTGTCTTGTAAAAACTGAGGCCTAAATTTCCTTTACTGGCATCCAGGCCTAAAGCAGGTGTAACACATTGACGGCTGGAAATAGAAGATGGACATGTATTGAAGGTTAGGGGTTAAGGTAAAGATCATGGTAAAAAGTTTTGTGTGTCACGTTTGTTTAAAGAGTGGTCCTTTATCATTTACTTGTTAACTTTTGCAGCCATTCAACGTGAAGAATTTTCACAGGAGCAAAGACACAGAGCAGAAGTCAGACTAAGGAGGTGTGCTTTGAGTAGATTCCCAAAGGAAAGGGGCAACAAAAGTGCATTAGTGTTTCATGGGATTACTGGCTTTGCAGAGTGTGATAAAAATTAGCTTAGCTCTGTAACTGCTCAGGGATACATTTATGTCAATGTTACACCAAGGTAAACTGAGGCAGCAACTCTGGAGTCAACATTACTATTCAAAAATCAAAGTTTGTCATGACTTCTCATGTCTGTATATGTTGTTTAAGGTGGAAACCCTTCCACAGGAAATACAGTTTTTATTCTTTTGTAGACTGTATATTTTGTTCATCTGAAATATCCCTGGTTTTACAGTTTAACTGGAGGAAAGTGGTGTGGAATCAGCTTAATCCCTGGCAAAAGAAAGGGAGCTCCTGGCCAGCCAGGCACTCTTCCTCCTGCCCATTTCCCCAACCTTCAAAGCCAGGTGATGAAAGCCCCCCCAGACACAGGGCTGGTGTACCAGCCGTGTCTTGCACTTGCTGTGTCCCACTTCCCATGTTGTCTGGGCAGGTGGTGGATACCACTAAAGCTGTAAAATAAACATGATAAAGCCATAAAACATGCTTGTACATCTACAAAAGTCAGCAGGTGGTTCCAGGCATGAATATAAAGAAGAGAAAAATGCCAGGATCAGAGGAGATGGGAGTCTATATTGTCCAGTTTCTGTTTTCCAGTTATGATGCTTAGGGCAGAGCTTACAAACAGCATCAACAAGTACCTGCACCTTACACAGAATGGTATCTCAGCCTTCAGCAAACTGCAGTTCAGGTTCTTTATGAATACTATACCTGAAAATACTTCTTTTCTTTTTCTTTTCTTTCTTTTTTTTTTTTTTTTCAAGATAGACCACTGCCCTAGTCAACTTATTCTCTACCCAATTTCAAGAGAGTGTGCAAGTGTGCACACTTCCAGAGACCAAACTATAAAGCTCAGAGTCTGTTTAAACTAAGACAAATATGTTCTTTGTGGTGAAGCTGGTGGTCCTGATTCACCATTCATCAAAATCAGACTGCTCTCTGGAACATACTGCAGCTCCAATGCAGAGTTATTCCCTTGGGACCTAGTATTTTGGAGACATTGTCAGGACCATTACACTGGACTTGGTCATAGATATTGCCATCTCCATCCCCATGTTTTGAGAAGCAGACCCGATCTCACCTCTTTCAGGACCTTTTTTCACCTGTGGGGGTGACCTGAAGTTCAGTGAAACTGATGAAAATAATAACTTCACCCAGCTTTGTGTGAAACCTTTGAAGCTGACATCTGTCCATACACATGGCACTTTTTCAAGGTGAGAGACAGCTGTGATCACGTTTCAGAAGAAGGCAGGGATTTATTGATTTGAATTTACGAGACCTGGAAATTACTGGCAAGAACCAGAATCAAAAACTAGAAAGTCCTGAATTCACTGCAAAAATGAACAGCTTTTATAGTTTCTAAAGAAGTTTTTAAAAAGCAATAGATATCTGTCTTTAATGGCCCAATGAATTTCGAAAAGGAACCAATTATTCTTGCAGGCAGAAATGAACACAGGGTGCGTGATTTAACAGTGTAGAAATAGCCAAAGTGCTTCCCAACTTTGGGAAGAGGGTATGAATCCCACATACCAAGGAATCAACCCAAGGCATCCTCATCACCAGGATTTTGGCTCTTCTGAAATAGGACTCCCTAATCTCCTTTGATAAAGTTGTTCTGCTTTGTAAAACTAATGAACTGTTTATTAAAGCAGAGTCTTCAACGCTGGTCTCCCATATCCCAGATGAGTTCTGTAAATGCTGGGTTACAGAGTCAATTTCTCCCTCATGCTTATGCTCAATTAATTTTTAATTATTTTTTAAATAAAACAAACAATTTTGCAACAAATGATCAAGCTGAGTACTTGCAATACTTTCATAAAAATTTTCGTACTGCTCCTACTGATCCAAGGAGTCAGTTAGAGAACAAGCTGTAGTTTTTCATTGTTTTGGGGAGGATTCTAAGCAAAGAAGTTTTTAATAAGCTCCTTTTACAGAGGCATTTATACCTAGCGAAATGCTGTAATAACGTTTAGGCTTCAATCTTGCAGAGACCTGGCTCTTTGCCAAGACCTGAAGACATGAAACGGGGCTTGTATGCAAGAAAGTCTGTCTGTTTTTTCCAATTATATCTGCAGATCTAATGAAAGATATGACTTCTCATTACAAACTTTTCCCTGTTTAACTCTAGGCTTTGAAAGTAGTCTCCTTGGGTTTAATTATAGCATGTAAATTTGAGCACACATACCGCTCTTCACAGGATCAGGGCTTCAGCAATTATCAGGGCAGGTCAGGTATTAAAAATTGTCATAATTCCTTAGCCCAGCACTGAAAAGGGCTTGATCTGCTCTGTTGTGTTTTTGTGTACAGGTACCCAACATCTCGCAAGGAAAGGAAGTATCCTTCTTAGAAGGATTAATGGAGAGGCAGGGAAATTAAGCCCAGGCTGACACAGTAGGCCGTGGAGTGTAGGTGACAGGCTGCAGGTCCTGAGCCCCATCCACTGCTTTTTTCCGACCCATCCTCAGCTCTTCCCATCTTCAGTCGGAAACGCTGGCAGTTCTCAGACTCAGCCTTAAATGTAGGCTTTCAACAGCTGGCACTTCTCCAGCTTAGCACTCCTTTTCACACAACAGCTCCCATTTTAAAGTATTGACGTGCAGAGTTAGCCTCCCTGGTGCCAGCTCAATTCCTATTCGATTCCTGCTATTGTATTTAAAGCTTTGATTATTGTCAAGTGCTATTGAGGGTTTCTGGTGATCCTATAAAAATACTCTTAATCAATCTGCTCTGGCTGTATATTGTTCACAGCTCTGATTAAATACATTGCATGTGTATTGTATGAGTATGCAACTGCCAATCTATTTATCTATCTATAATGCATAAGTGTAAGTATATTTTTACATCTATATGGGGACATGCAAAGCATATGAAGGCGTGTTTATGACCTCAAAGAACACCACCACGTTGCAAATGAAGTAGCAGCGTGTAACTTGTTGTGTTAAAACAGTCACTACCGCACTGTTTGGTCATCAGGGTTAACCTTACTGTTCCATCCGATTTCTGTTAAATAATTGTCTAATAATAGAATGCATCCAAATCATTTGTCAGACTACTGGCCCAATTCCAGCAGTACTAGCAGCCATCGTTCTGTGTTAGGACACATTTGAATTAGTTTGCAGACAGTCAATACTTTCTTTATATGATTTTAAATTGTGATAATTTCATTTTGGACTCGGTTGCAGTTCTCGCTGTGCAGATCAATATATTTGACCATTATTTCTCATCAAAGCACTCTAATTCCTTTCTACCTTGGAAAGACTGAAATGAACAATTAGCAAAAGATAGCCCAGCTAATATTATATATACTATTTTGAGGTTAGGGCTTTTTCATATTGAAAAGTTCAGAGGCTTTTGGCCAGGAGGAAGGGAAAGAAGTTGAAAATAGAGCTTCTGATTTCTCAGTTGTTGCATGTCAGGCAAATACATTTGCACAAGTCTTTTTCTTATATCATGGACTTTACTTTCATATAATGATAGGGAGGACATAATGTGTTTTATACTGTCGCTTATTAGAATAATGGAGCAGAATTTAAGTGCCTTGAACCCACAGAGGAATAATTTCATCTTGATTTCTTTTCCACGGGTGTCTCCATTTTTGCCTCCATGTCTCCTTGTCTCACTACTCTGGGTGGGGATGGGGCACAGACTTAGACTGGGGCCTGCCGTAACAGATGGTCAGCAAAAGTAGCATGGCTTTCAGCCATGCAAGGTTGATCATAAACAATATCAACAACTCATAACACCTTATGAAGCCCTCTGATAATCTGATTTACAGTGTCTTTCCCAATTATTTCTAGTTGGTCATTAACAACAGGGAGAAAACACCCAGGTTCAAAAATGCCTTTTGGTGAGCAACTGAAGTTCTATTAGAGAATATTTTAAAAATGTGCTACTGCTATAATTTTTATAGGTGTGTAAAATATAATTTTTATAGTTTGTAGTAAAATGTAAATATATCTCTTTCTTGTATATTGTGTATTATATAAAATGCATACATTAAAATTATATTATTCATATTACAAACAATGTTTTTTGGTAATATAGTATAATGAAGAATACTTTAAAAACAGATTATGGAACACTTATTTGAGATTTCAAAGCTTATTTTCACTTGCTAGTACCAAGACAGACTTTTCCTGAAAATTGAGGGTTGAGGATTTTAAGTGCTTTCTAATTATTTGTCCTTACTGATAACTGGACTCAGAAGGATTTTTCCCTTAATAAGGAGTGTAAGATAGGGTCTTCACTCCTACAAAGTAGGTGTACAACTCACAGGTCGCCACCATAGAAAATCCACATGTAAAAACAACAGTGTGAACTGTTGCATTCTGATGGCGTAGCTGTGCACATGTGTGGGAAATCACCATCTCCTGCTGAAGAGTTTGCAGTTCATTATTTGGATGATCATTTTAGAGTGATGCAAAGTATCTCAATTTCACATTAGGCCGCTATTATTGAACCATTATTTGGCATGATGTTAATAGCTTCCATTTTCTTAATAGCTTTTAGCAAACCAGTAAGCTCTTAGTGGCAATGTTTTGTCCTTCAGTTTGCAGCCCTATGGTTTTTGCTGTCATCATGTAAAAACATGAAAGATTAAGTCTGAGAGGCATCATTCTTGCCCTTTTACATGTCTGTTTTTTCCCTGCAGTTTGTTGCCCGCACTGCTTGCACATCGGTGTGTTCAGCACATCAGGGCACCGCTGCTTGCAGGGGTGAGGCGGGCAGTGAGGCACCACCGTCCCCTCCATGTTTGAACTCAAGAGGCTTGTATCATCTCCACAACGCAGGTCCCTCTCTAGCCAGTGGCACACTCATTTCAGCTGTCTTGCAGGCCTGTATAGCCATCAGATAAATTGTTCTTCGGAAGAAATTACATCACTTCACCGGCTAGGATGACAAGCTTGACTTTGACAATGGCCACTAAAATGCCCAGGTTGTTAGTCAAATCCTACTGTTAGCATTTAAAACCTCACCAGAATTATCACTGGCCCAGTTCCTCTTCTTCAATGCTGCCTTTAAATCAAAGGCAGCAGGATGAAAATTTCACAGATACTATTAAGCCAGGTTAATTACCTCTGATAATATGGATCAATTCTGGCCTAAAATTTAGTGTAAGGCCGACTATTAAATTAGAAATTTCCCATTGCATCACAATTTTGTTTGTGACTCTCTCTCTTCCTTGACATCAGGTGTATGTCTGCCTGCAGATGTTAGAGGTACACCAAAGAGGCTTCAATGAAAATTCAGATGAAAGTTGGGTTTTCAACAAGGTTGAAGAGGAGCCAGTTATGTAGGAAAAAAATCCCCAGTTTTGCTCCATGTACCATTATCACCATTGTATTTCCAGGTATCTATGTTTTCTAACTGTGCTTTCATCAAACACCTGTAATTCAGGCATATTTGCAGTAAATGGCTTTTGTATCTGGGCAAATTAAGGTTGTTTTTTTTGTTTTTTTTTTTTAATATGCTGTTTGAGATTCAGTTCCATAATTTATTTTAATTCTCTCTATTACCAGAATTTATATTCTGGATAAAAATTCTGGAAAGTTAGTGGATTAGAACTGAAGAACCAAGGAAAAATGCAGTGGCTTTCATGTTGGTTAATTATTTTTCTTTCCAAAACACTAGGCAGGAAAATGTTAGTTACACAGGAATACTGGACAAGTCTTAATTTGACAGTATTTTGTGAGGGAAGATCTTGGAATCAGATTGTGTGCGTGTGTTCGTTTTTTCTTTTCCTATATTTTAACAAATCTTAAAACAGAGACAGGGACTGAGGCACAGAACATCCTCAGGTGGATTTCGAAGGCTTGAGACATGGTGAAGATATTAAGATTTTTCAGTGTTTGTTACAGTTCTTGAAATTGCCTGCACAGACCTAGTATTTTCTCAGTAGAGTCTCAAAGGCTGTGTAGTCTCAGAGATGTATTTGTTTAATTCACTGCACAAAAATAGTTTAAACAGCTTTCTTTCCTCCCTCCCTTTTAGCAATTCAGATTCAAATTCCCAAGGATCACAGTTTAACTTGCAGATTCCAGATTAAATGTACACGTTTGGTGCCCACAAAACCTTCTGTTTACTTTTAGAAGGAGCAAAACTTACCTGCCTAGGATCCCCAGAAATTAGTACTCATTATCTCTTTTTAGTTTACTTTTCAAGTTATCAGGGAGCTGATAACGTTGTAGGATATAGTCTTCAGAATAATATTCTAGTTTCTGTTATTGTTAAGATCAACAATTATTGGCCTCAGAACTCAAAACATAACATATCCTTTAATATTTTGATTTTGCTTTCAACTTCATGATAACAGTGGAAGATACTGTAATCCTTTGGGTTTCTGTAGACGGGGAAGAATATCTAGCAGACCATGAATTTATTTTAAAACTGAGAAATTTTTCTTATCCTCCACAGTTATAGGTGATGATGTTTTTCAGATTGAGGCAATGTTTTTTTCAATTAAAATATCAGTGGAGTGGAATTTCAGAAGTGCTGCCATTTCTACTTGTGCTAAAAAAAAAAATTTAGAAAATTGTGGACTGATCTCGTTTCTTTTGCAAGAGAAAATTCCTGTACAATGATTTCCCTGCTAGCCAACACAGAGCTTATTCAGTTGAAGTTCTGTGAAGCATCAAAACCCAAGATGAAAACTTTAAGGGCTGTAGTCATCACTTGAATTCATGAAGACAGTTGTGGCCTATGGCATGGTTTCACAGCATGTTTTTTAAAAAGCCTAATCGTCTAAAATCTTAACACCTTGTTCCTATGACTTTAGACTGAGCATCCAAGCACTGTCCATTTGAAGATCCATATTCTGCTAGGTCATCCGTCCAAAACTGAGTCTTAGCAGGTCCTTCTTACACAGATCACAAAATGCTTACGGCAACTTGCCATAGCTAGTTTTTTATCTCCCGAGAGCTGACGTGTAGGAGAAAAGTGAATTATTGTAATGAGAAAAATTCACATATCTGTGCCAACAAAGTCAACAGCAAGGATTAGGTTAATCTCTTTCACTTTACAAATTTTGAAAGGGCCTGTCCATACAAAAACTCCCTCTCCTCTGCTGTGTTTTGAAGTTCAACAGCACAATTGCCACACAGCTGCACAAAGAAAACCAGACTAAACTAACACATGAACAGAGTGGAAAATTTTCATATTTAAGGTGTTACGCAAGACATATAATCTGTTGATGGAATATCTGTACCCACACAAATAAGAAAAGTTACTTTGCAGTGTTCACAGGGTACTTGCGCACTCTGAACTCAATCTAGCCACGAGGTTGCATTCCATCTTCACAGAGGATATGATTTTCACAACATGTTGTGATGTTTTTTCTGGTCTAAAATGTGTCTGAACACTTCAAATGGTTAGAAAGATCTCTACCTTTAAAAAAATGTCCATTGTTATTGACTACAATAATGCATATCCTCAGAGATAGAGAGCTCTCACCAAAGATGTGAGGAGCAAGTTCTGCCTGCCACATGCTATGCTAACCCTCCTGAAGAATAATGTTTATGTTTAAGCTTTTGTTTCTCATTTTCAGAGCTTGTAATGCAAGTGTTTCACACTCGAATCACAGTGAGAAGCTTCTAATTACACTGCTTGGCACGTTGTGATTTTCTGCAAACTTCTGTGTTAAAGTCTAAGATTTTACGATTTCTTACTTTCGGTTTCAAATACAAAATATTTGTATTTTTTTTTTAAAAATCTTGCTTTCTATAATAAATGCACACAGTGCGTCATATCTACCTAGGAATGTGATATATCCTTGTATGCAATCTTCAAAGCAGGACTAGATACCTTGCTAAAAAATAAACTATAGCTTAGCCTGATGGGTTTACTGAAGGAAGCACCATGTTGTGCAGGAGGTCACATTAGATGATGATAGTCCCTTGTGTACTTAAAAATCTATGAATCTAAAAATATACAAATATTAATAACATATACACCTATGAATGTAAATAATTTGCAATATTTTTTCCACTGAGGAAAGGCATGAAGAAATACACATAGGAGGGACTTGCGATGTTGTGTAACAGATCAGCAATGTGCCAACATGGCATTCATAAACCATAGCAAGGATTGTGGCATATGTTCTAAGCGTGACAGAGTAATAAATGACTACCATAATTATAGAACAGATAAAATGAAAAGAACAAATCAAAAGCTCTTTAAAATAAATATCACTTCTTACTCATGTTAAAAGGCAAATTTTGTCTGCTAACCAGCTAGCCAGCATTGTGTAATGAACAGGTTATGAAAATCTTTGTTTCCTGTAACAACTTCACTGTGGGAAGACTGCAGGATAAAATAGACCTGTGGACTATTTTCGTATTGCAAATGCTGTGTTCCTGAAGGGGAAAAAAATGCCCCTCATTTTAACAAGGAACAGAAAACTGGTCAGAACTAGACCTTGAAATTAAGTTTCTTATGCCTCTTTATGTGTACTTGAGAATTTGATTCTTCAGCGTTTTCACAGGAGAGGTATTAGTAACAAAATTTATCTTCAGCATTCATTTTGGTCTCATAATTTTTGAGCTAACAAGAAGACCATTCTTGTAAATACAATAAATTTAGGTTCTTTACATTATCCATGGGTATTAATGGAATACAAGTTCCTGTTTTCCATCCAAGTATTTCCTAGGAGAATTTTTCCTTACAAATTCCAGTGGCATGAATTTGCTGTTATTAGTGTTGGGTGACCTTGTGCAGCAGTGGCTCTGCTTTTCGGAGAGAGCAATAGATTTCCCTAATTGTGGCATATGGAGCTCCAGAGTGTGCCCCTTGACACATCGTCTGGTAACTTGATACGGTGTAGAGGCACTGGAGAATGCTGAGGCTACTGCAACATCAGGAGCATCAGAATAAGCAGGTTGCAGGATGCGGAGATGAAGGCTCATCCTACGAAACAAAATGTTACTTCTCTGCCATTCACAGGTATGGCTGCACCGTGACACTCGAACCAGAGGAAAGGGCTGGGTGTAAAATCTCGTGATATTTTCTTAACGGGTCTTTTTTTTTTTTTTTTTTTTTTTCCTGCAATAGGAAGTTTGCCAATGTCTTTAGCCCTCTGCTGTATCTGAAATCAGGCACTAATATTACCATATCCATCTCCATTCTATTTATTGAGATGGCTATTATTTTTATTATTTTTACAAAAAAGGTTGCTGTGTTTCAAATAAATAATTTTATCCTCTAATAAAACTTCTCAAAATAAATGTCACAAATGAAAATAAACTCTTAAAGGAATGCTTCAGAAATAATTTATGGTCACTGCCAATGGCATTTCTGAATGTGAAGTCACAACTTTTTTCTGAAGTTCCTCAGTGACTTATGATCTTGGATGCTGTGAGTGAACAGTGAGTCAGGAACTGTTAGTGAACTGTGAGTGTAACAGTGAGTTAGGAGCGTGGTTCTGTGCTTGAAGGGACTCGGGAGTTTCTCACATTTAACGGGAGTCGGCAGTTAATCTCGTGTATTTGCAACGAAATCCGTTGTGCTTGAGTCTTACACTGTAATCATGGGGGTTACGCCTCCCTAAATCTTTAAATGAAGTAGCTAGGACATGTTATGAAGTTTCTCTGAAAATGATTGTTTCTTTTTCTCTTTCTCCCTCTTTGTGCTGGCAACAGACACAGTTAGCCTAAAACTGATGACTTCTGGAGGGCTAAATTTAGGTCAAATGAATACTACCCTGACAGCATCTGTCCCTATAGCTAAAACACTTCTGAACCAGCATGCATAGATCCCATGGACTCTCCAGCAGTTACTAATACTTGCCCACAGACAAAACATAGCCTTGATGTACCAAGCACCTCTCACACTTTGTCTTAGAGAAACATCCTAGGCTTTCTCCTCAATACATAATAGATCTAAGTCTCACTTTGAGCCCCCCAGATCCTGCAGAATTTTCATTTTCAGTTTATGGTCTGATGATTTTTTCCCACTGAGGGAAGTTTTCTCTGACTTTCAAGTTGTTAACACTTTTTTTTTGCATGTATACTCACACTTACTGAATTCTCTGAGTACCTAATTTATAGATTTGTCTTTTTTGTTTAGGGCTCACTGTTTTCTGAGTCTCTTGCTTGACCATGTGAAGACTCTGGTATTTTAATTCATTTTCTTTTGTTTCGTTTCAAGCAATTTCACTTCATTAAAGGGGAAAGTTGGATTTTTCAAAAGCACCAGCATGGACCCTAATTACCATTGCTATTTCAAATAACGTATTAGATCAAAAGATTGAGGTTCATCTTGTCTATCTTGTCTGTCCTTAAGTTACTCATGAAGGTCTACACTAATTGGATACACTCCTTTTATAGTCAGTGAAGAAAGATATGAACTTCTAGACAATCTAAAGATAGGCGGAACGAATCATAAAACATTAAATGCCATCTATCTTAAACACCTATTTTAGGCTGGAAAGAGTAAGAAGTCTCTCTCCATTGGTTATAGAGGCAGCCTACAAACCCAGCTAGGATGGCATGAATAGGTTTTAAATGGCTAAAATTAGATGAGGTGAATCACGGAAGCTATTTGAGATCTGTTTGGAAATGTTCTATGAAAAAAACACCAACCAACAACAGATATTTTTCCTCAATAACTTTGTTTTCATTCATTTCTCTTGATATTCTAGCTCTGCATATTTCAGGAGTCTTTAGACTTTGTTACATTAAGACAGCATGCAGGTCAGCTCTTCTCAGACAGATTTGCAGAACAAAAGGGGACCTCTGGAACTTTCTAGAGGACAATTACTCCGATACAATTCTTAAAAAATTTGAAACTGGACAACTGAAGAAATAAAGAAGACAAACAATGCTACAAATGGTGCAAAAATGTCTGTGTGCAACATTGTGCTTGAGTTTAGAGGATAAAATTCTAAGTTTTGACTTGAAGGGTAAAGAGATTTGATTATTTTTCATTATGAAAGACAGTATCTGAGTACCTAGAAATTGGTAGGCTTTAGATCAGATGCATTCCTAGGAGTTTCCATTGAATTCCTTATTAAATGTGGATTTTAATGCCTATCCTGAAGCACATAGATTTAAAATGTTGCATTTAAGTTTCAGAGTTCTTCAGAGCAGACCAAAGTAGTACATGGGGGGACACACTGATAAGAAGAACTTCAGCTACAAGCTGTGAGTTCACCACATGTGAAAAACTGGAAATAAAGATTTATGTGCGCTGCTGACTGATATCTCAATGTCTGTGAGTCACCAGCTGGCCCTAGTTGGGGCAAAGCCAAGCAAGTATTCGGCAGAGATATTCCCCGCAGGGAAAAAGAACTAATGGGGCATCTGTATGAGGTACTGGTGAGATAAATGAAATGTTAAATGCAGTTTTGTCTCCCTTAGTTTTAAGAAAGCAGAACCCAACCAGATACGGATGCAAAGGAGTTTGTTAGCTTAATTGGGGGAATGAAAAAAGGAAGTATGAGCTTCACTAGGAAGGTGAAAAGGGAAAGTATTGTTTTCCATATATCAAGAAGGTTAGTATGTTGGGTAAGGAAGACCTGGTTAGTGCAAAGGAGAAAGTGTTTGCTAAAGAACATGCACATTTAGAGTTGCTGAGATTGAACTTAGATTGAAAATGAGAAGAAAGTTCACACATTAAAACAGGACACTGGCACAGCCTTTCAGCACAAATACTGGTGGGCAAAGCCTCAGTAGTTTTAAAATAACAATCTGATCCATTTATCAAAAGGCTTCTCTCACACAAACATCTGTGCTGACCCACGAGGTCTCTTCCGCTCCTACCTGTTTCCTATATCCCTCTCAGTTGAACTTACATATGTGTCAACTGTTTACCCTCCTGACATTTTATAGTTGGTTTCCAGGCTTTTCTTCACTGTTATTTTTATTTTTAGTCTAACCTTTTATTTTTGGAATACTGATCCTGCCCCATTTTGGACATATAAGTGTATTTGAATTAGGGAAACTTTTTTGTGGTGTTCTTAGTTTTATTCATTTTCCTTGTAATTTCCTTGCTTTGTAGTTAGAACAGTATTTTAATTAAAGAGAGCTGTAACAGTTTTAAACACAAGACTGAAAAATGGCAGGAAACACTCTCCATCCCAGAGAAGGGGCTAAACTGCAGCTTATGAAAAAGTCTGAATAGTGGGGTGAAGACAGAAACCTACAGAAACTGTCTCAGCTAGGAGCTGTTAAAAATCTTTATCGAATGCGTGCAACCTCACAGCTGGAAATTACTAGGTTCTGTCCTAACAAAACGAACATTGTTTTCCAGAATTCACACGAGGTACCAAACAACGTGTTACACGACTGCCACCTCTAATTTGAATTAGTATAATTTTAGCGGTAATTAAACCGTGATAAATTAATGTAACTTGAAGAACTGAATTAGCTCTCTAGAAAATAGCTAATTTGTCTGTATTGAAAGATTGTCATTGCATTTGCAATAATGGTCAACCCTCAAGGGGTGTCAAAGCTCTAGGGATAAACACCACTTTTAGATCAGCACATGTTTCTCAGCAAAGCCTTTTCTCTCACCGAGACAAAAAGGCTGTATTGCTGCGTGTCTATCTCTCCCACACATAATTTTTTAAGTGTGAATAATATCAAATGAACTTATTAAATATTTTCTCGGCAGACTAACAGCAGGCCGCTGGTTGACCTTTCACCTCATATTGATTTATCCTTCAGTCATTTTTCTTGGTGATTTCTACTTTTCCTTCATGCCTGTTAGTTAGGAATAGGGAAATACTTGTAATTCCTGCTGAAAAGCACACTATTTGTACTCGGCAGTAGAGAACACATCACGCGAGATATTTCATTCCCTTTCAGGACTTTGTTGGTTCAGGATTCTGCCATGAAACAGAAACTTCTGTCTGGTCCCCACAGACTCCTGAGTTCCTCCTTCCTCTGATAGATAAGTTCCTAGGAGGATATCTGTAACCTAAAGAAACACAAAAATACACTCCCAAGACGTTAAACATGCCAGAAAGCTTTTTGACTAGACAGCAAAGATTTCCTTGTCTAATCAGCTGGAAGGGCTACGCATAAAAAGAAGCATCTTGCTGTATTATCTAAATATCCTAATAGGATTTGTACTTAAACGGGTCTCTGGAGAGGGCAGGTTCCTGATGCGTGATAGTGGTGCCAATGGGAGTGTCCTACCTCCAGTGCTCATGGGCAGCCTCCCAGAGAGGTGATGGGCCCAAGGTGTCCCAGGGCGATGGAGGTCCTCCCTTTTCCATGGGGTGCTGCAGACCTGAGGGATCTGAATCTATTCTTTGCCTGTTCACAGCCCCAGATATTTTGGAGGGGAAGAATACAAAGTCATGTCTTCACTGTTAAATAAACAAAGTCTTTCTGGTTTCCTCCTTGGAGTAGTAAGCTTTATTAAACAGGTAGAAACAACAGTTGTAATGATAAAAATTCCCCCACAATCAGCCTACAAAACCCCTTTTTATGCATTAGTTGTCTGCCTTTTGGTGGGATCCCGACTTTTAACTGCCAACAGAGGTAAAGCATGTACCTATCAAAGGGGGCTTGTCTTTCAATCATCATTACTAGCTCAAATATCCTAGTGGCGTTCCACTTTGGACAACTATGTTATGACTGGATCAAACCAACCTCAGGTTTAACAGCACAGGAAAGTCTTCACTCCCTAACAAGTTCAGTTCTGTTCCTAGCTGCTATCTAGACCCACATGTATTCTGCAAAAGCGATTGCCTGTCCAGAATGAGTGACCTGTTTACATGGTCAGTAGTGTGTAGGAAAGGTTTTGATATACCTCAGAAGGAAGCATTATGGATTGTCCAGCATGGACAAAAATAAAAGTAGAGGAAGAGAGGTGTTAAACTTTGAGCAGGATTTTATATGTATATCACAAATCTGAGGTGTACAAAGGAATTCAGATTTCAGTCCACTTTTATCTGAGATGTAGATATTCAAACCTGAGGTGATTTAATTTTTCAAAGCTGTCATAGTCGGGTTTTGTTTGACAAACCCAAACTGACTCGGGTTTATAGAACTTGAGAAATTTGGATGAATACATTTCTGAACGCCCTCAATTATTAGAAAGGAGGACGGCTGGAAACCCTGCAGAGTGAATTACTCCACCTTGCTGGCCACGCTTTCTTTTCACATTGCTAAGGGTCTAAAAGCCTGTATCATTTTACAAAATTGTGCCAAACAAACCGATTTAATAACAGTGTACTAGCACTTAGCAAATGCCCATCTGAGAGAGTGATTCCAGGTGGCTATTTCTAGATTCATACTAGTATAATCAGAGTGCAGCAGAATCTATGAACAAGCCCTAGGGGGTTTGTTGAGCTGGTGCTACAGCTGATATCTCAGGCCATTTTTTAATTAAGCCTGCTAATTATGCAGAGTAATGATCTCTCCTTCCCAGGCTTTTTTTCATAATGCAAACTACATGAGGCCAGTCTGAGACCACTATCTCATGACCTATCATAGATTGTGTCTCAGAGCCTGCTAATGTGTATAGAAATCATTACTTTCAAATTAGTGTTATAGTAATTACAGTATTATTTTTTTAAAAGCCAAAACAAAAACAGGAGAAAGAAAAATGATAAAGCAAGCAGAGGATGGTACATTGTGACGATAATTACTCAAGTCAGCTACGTCAAGTGGTGCGGGTTACATTAGTTATTTTATTTTGCTTGCCAGCTGATTTGCATCTAATTCATCAAAACATGGAAAATATTGTTTGTGTTTAAGCATTCTGTGGTTCTGGACTGAGCCCTGTCCTACTGCCCTTCTCTGCTGGAAGACAAAAACATCTGATTAAGAATGACAGACACTTTCAGTGAAGCATTTTTTTAAATAGCTCTCTTTCCTCAGTCAGAGCTGGTATAATTTCAGGGTATTTTATTTCTCCATTCACAGAGTCAGTAAGAACAGGAAGAAATATCAGGTTACGCAGCAGCCAAAGGGACAGATCTGTTTACTTGACAAAGCTAATTGATTATGCTGAGTTCACTCCAATACAGGGTCATTGAATAGTTCTCTTATTGATGAAATGATACTGTCTACTGAGGATATTAACCTTTTTTAGCTTTCTGCATTAGTGTTGCTGTGAGGTCTTGCGTCAACGCAATATAAATTCCTTGTTCTAAAGAGGAATGCAACCAAAGATGTTAATTATCATATAAATGCCTAGACCTTCATACATGAGTATCGATGTGCATGTATAAATACATATCTATATCGAGAACATGATATTGAACGTTAGGACCTGAGTTGCTTGGACTGAAATTCTTAATGAATTTATGGAGATAACATTTGAATCGTCTTAGATTTTCCACAATTTTCATATTTTTGTCAGTGGTTTGGGATACTTTTTTTCTTTTCCTTAAACCTATCTTTGAATATTACAATTAGATGAGCATATACCACACCTTCACTGTGAGAGTACTAATTAACCTTCTCAGCACGACTTAAACTTATCAACTATCTGATTTTCAAAATCCCATATGAAGAACTCTTTCCTTTTATGGTACCAATTTTAAACATTGACAAGTTTCTGCCTCAGAAGCGTCCAATAAATTCTAGAATTTATAAAGCCAGTCTAAATGTTCAGTGCAAGCAAATGATTTAGGTGTCTACATTTTTCGCTACTTAATGTTAGATATGAGCAAAAGCAGGCCATTAATTTTGCAGGAAACTTCTCTATTTAAAAATATTGGAATTTGGTTAGGAAGTTATACCCTATTTCAGTATCATGTGTCCTGTAAAAATAAAAAAAAATAATATAATACAGTAAAGTTGTAAAAAGAAACTACAACATGTGTTTTAATGCCAGTGTTATCTTGATTTTTGAGAAGCTCATATGAAGGCTGAAGTTAGTCTTCTTCAAAACAGTTTAATTGCCTTTAATTTTGCAATTCGAAATAAATTATCTTTCAAATAAAAATATGTGAGATAAATTCAAATGTGGAACAAGAACAAAATGGTCCACTTCTGTTGAAATAAAGTATTTCCATTTGTGCACATTGAATCCCTCGCATGGAAAGTTCTCATCTAACTTCAGCTTTTTAACAATTCCAGTTTGTTTTAGTCACTGAGTCTTCCTCTGTAGGGGACAGAGCAATGTGAGCAGCTCCAAAGGCAACTCAAGATTATATGTGGGCTGAATTGCCCTCTGACACATGCAGAAGGAAATTAATTTCTGCTACTATCATCTCAGGTGGGATAAATCTTCCTCCGAAGATGCTGGTGTCTCTCCATTTTCTAAAGAAGGATTGCAGATAATTTAGCACTAAGACCCATGAGGTTGATCTATTCACAATAAGGGTTTGTGCAGTGTACTCTGAATTCACACTCTCCTGCACTGAGCTTTTTTTCCCCTGCTGAGACGCTTTGGGCCTGACACAGAGCAACGAAGAGATGCTCAGGCAGTGGGAATCGTGTGGTTCATGGGGAATACAGATTCGGGCTTTTGGCATTGTAATAAAAGCCAGAACAGTGTATGAATGAGGTAAAAACACCTTGTGCTTTGTTTCTGATGTTTGTTTCTTGTTCCAGTTTTAAAATATTGAACAACTATAGTAATTATGCCCGAAAGCTGCCCCAGAAAATTCACATGATTTGTAGGATCCCTCCCAGACTCCTGCAAAATGCATCCAGGGAGCTGCGTTTGCTTTTCTTTTTCAGATGTCTATAACTGGAGAATTACATAATTTTATTTCAGTAAATATACATTTAATTATATAATTTTATGTTTGTATGCTTATTTGTATGCATTTTTTTCCTGATTTTGCTTTTGCATCGTCTTCCTGATCCCGTCTATCTTAAAGGTGTAACACAGAGGAAAGCTAGAGAGGGATGTTGCTCACTAGCCCTGAGATGTGGGCGTTAGTTAACTGTTTGCCTTCCCAGCCAGACTTTCTGGTTAATATTCCCACTGAGCTAATTTTACTGTCAGGATCAGGAGAAGAAGAGGAAAAAAAGGGAAAAAGTGAATATAATGATAGTGTCTGGCATGCATAGGCTGTGACCTCTTGCTATGTGGTTGATTTAAAACCTGGGAGCATTATCATGCCACTGGAGTCAGTAACTCAATATCCCATTTTTACCAGCACCGCTGCATGCCACACGAATACTGCATTGTGTTGTGATAATTCCCCTCTCCTCGCAGACAGATCTACTTGCTGCTGCATGTTTACCCTTTGTCATTATGCCACGTTGTGCATGTTTACTTGGGCACACTTCATGGGTCTGGCAAAGCAGGTTTTTCGCTATCTGCATGGGAAATTACATCAGGTGTGGGGCCTAATTCCTTGGGGAGAATGAGCACAAGCAGCCCTGTATTCTTCCCCAGAGACTCTAGCTGTGTGACAAGAAGAGCTCTGAGATGTGAGTATGAAGAGCTGATTTCAGTTGCTTAATCTCCTCAGCCCCAGGCGGGTTTCTCATTGAGAATATGCCTTGGAGTTACTTTTGGCTAGTCTGTAACAGCTGCTTATACGTGGATAGGGACTCTCTTCTTGGCCCGACAGGGGAGGATGCTAGAGCAATTGGTGGTGGTATAAGCTGTACCGACAGCCCGGCAAGGAGGCTGAAGGACTGAAGAGAAATGATGTCTGTTGTCTCTGTACGGGTTTTCCATCCTCTTTTTCTCACCCTGCAACCCTGACTGCAAGGATTTCCTCTTTGCCCAAAGTCACGGATGATAAATCCAAAGCCAAAATCCAAATTCCTGAGACTGAGGCAGAAGCTGGTGGTTGGCATAATTATCCACAAGAAAATCCACCCAGACGTGGTAGAGGTCAGTGCTATTGGAGTATTTTAAACTTTTATTCCATTTGCAAACTAATGACCGAGCAGAACTAAGTTGAACCACTATCACAAGTTCAGAACTATCAGGAATATATTGTGGCAAAAGCAGCCCTTACAAAGTTCTTTCTAGCTGAACTTGTCCCACAGAGAGACTAATACACAGTAAATATTCCACCATACTATATCTATCACAGCAGTCAAGTCCTGGTATTTTTGTGTACGTGATGCCTTAGTTCTGTCTGGTGCTGTGCTGTTCAAACTTAAAATTCAGTAACTTGCAGTCCTCTGATGGTGTAGAGTAGGTGCAGCTGCTTGAAATGGACTGGTGAGGGCAAAATGCTAATCAGATTCGGTAGTTGTGTGCATAGGAAAATCAGTGCACTGCACTGCAATAGGGTGCTGTACTCATTTAGATCTAACCAGAAGTACTCATTGGGTGGCTGTCGTTTTCCCGTCTTCTGAAACACAGCATTAGCGAAATGTCACTTTGTGTTAAGATCATCGGTGGCCTTTGCTATGTACATTCTTCCATGTTTCTGCACAGAGATAGTGAAGCACGCTGGAGTCTTAGCTCTAGAGATCGATCTCTCTTCATGTCTGATATTAACTTACATCGCCAGGGCCAGGGTGGGTGTGAAAGAGGTGGGCTGAAATGGTGTTTATTCACTGAACCTTGAGGTAGAACTTTAGCAAATGGCTGAGCTGCTTTGAGTTGCTGAAATGACTGCAGTTTTGGTACCTTTTTAGGGTTTGCAATGATAAGAGCAGATCTCTAAGGAGTTGAATGCCTGAGTGATCTAAAACCAGGGCAGTCAAGCTGAAGAGGATGTGTGCACTAACCTGTTTGCACTGAATAGTCTCCATAAATAATTTACAACTATGACTGCTAGCTATTATTACAAAAATACCAGATTGCATTTTGACACATGCAGCCAGCTTGTAAGTCAATAGATACATTTCACCTAGTGCATGCAGACCGCAGTTTCAGCCACCCATCCATGTGTGTTTTACAACAATGTGATCTACCGTTCCAAAACAGGACTTAGAAGACCTTTCGAAATACATTTAAAAAAAACAGAATAGTGATCAGAATGTTCGATCTTTTTATTATATTGGTCCTTAAAAGTGTTCTGTCCCCTCCCTGCACACAGCTTTTGGTTTTAAACACCTGTAATGTTTTATTTAAGGGTCCTACTCTGTAGCCAGTGCTGTGGAGTCACTCAGGATCTACTGCAAGATTTCAGGAAAGAAAAAAATTAAAGGATGCATTCCTGACGTTTTCTTTACTGTGTTTTCCTTTGACACTTGTTCGAGTCACCAAGAAAGTATTTCATTACAGCTTGATTTTAACCAGAAAGAATGTCGGTGGGTTTTGCCTCAGTCTTAGGGGTTAGCAGGGCAGGGGAAATAGCGGAAAAGTACAGTTTCCTGTAACAATCAAGTGAAAAGATGCATAACAGTGTCTTAATTAACCTCAGCAAAGTGGGAAGCAGCGAAGCCTTTTTTTGTAATCTAATAAAAATCTCCAGTGCCTTAGGTGTTAGCCTACTTAACATGTACTTGGGTTTGTAAAGAAAATTATCTTCCCTAGACCTTATTTTTTAAGAGAGGAAAAAAAGCCATTTATTATACTTTCTTTATTACTTAAGAGTAACAAAATTCAGCGTGTGTTTTCAAAAAGTACTGTTATATGAAATCAAGGATCACACATGCATATATTTGAAAAGTATTTTCATTATGGAAACTCGGGATAGAAATAAGAAAAAGTGAAACAACAACTAAAATACAAATATTTGCCGTAGCAATATTGCAATAGAAAATATATTTTTCTCTGTAAAGGGCTAGACAAGAACTGAAGAGGGGGATTTCTGAGACAATTGAAATCAAATATTGATTAGAACCTGAGTGCGAATAGTAGTTATCCAAAGATTCAATCTGATTAGCTGGCTACTAGTGTTTGATTCCACAGTCATGAATTCTCATCCCACTTTTTATATACTAGAAGTTTTCCATTAATGAAAGACCTTTTCTTTATTACTTAATTATCTCTCTACACTGATTGTGTCATTTAGTTGTGCAACAAAACATAGGAGGGGGAGCCTGGGAGGGTGGGACAGAACGGAAGAAGAGAAGATAGAGATTGGGAGAGAAAGCTAGAAGACGAGATGTCCCCATTTTATTGTGTTTCCATGTAGACCACATCCAGTCTGGATACAGCATGAAGCAGCAGTTGCTCACACAAGAAGTGGTCACAGCAAGCTAGATGGACTCTTAGCTGAACATCAGCTGCAACAGGTAGACTTTAAGCAGCAGGTCACGATTTCATTAATTCGAAGTTCTTCATGCCCACCCCCTCGCTCATGTCAAGCATTTAATACATCCAGTTTGGGTTAACTCTACCACTTGGGTAGACAGTCTTTGCTTCATTGCTGATAACATCACTGGCTTCTGTTTAAACAGTTAGGAAGGGGAGAATGCTTGAGGGACAGGATACAATATTCTCACAAATTATTCTAAAGAGTGTACAGTGTTGCAAGGTAGAGTAATTAAAATTAGTTACTACATTCTACTTCTAAATTTGAGTCACGAAAATTGCTTTTTTGTTTCTTGGGATGAATAACTGTATTGTACTTATTTGATAAATGATTGCAAATAACGTTGTATAAGAAACAGTAAACTGAAGGAATCAAGAAAAAAAAAATTCTCTGTCTTAAAACTGTCCTATTATTACCCACAATCTGGCCAAAGACTTAAGTGTATTTTAAATTTGAGTTGCATGCATCCTAACACTGTTGATTTGGAGGGCTGAGGAGGGGATTTTATAGAAGAAATGTCTTAGAAAAAGACACTTTTACAGTACTACTATTTGCTTCTCTAAAGGTGCTTTCCTGAACTGGCTCTGCAGCCTCTCAGTTCCCAATCAAAAAGACATTGCGTAGCTCTAAGTAAAATAGCACAGTGCTATAAAGAATGGAACCTACAGTGTCTCATTTGCTTTTGGCATCATCTTTTTCAAGTCCAGCCTTCAGGATGAGTAGGCTGGAAGGGGTTCAATAATCTATAATAATCAGGAAATCATTCAAGTTCCTTGATTCTCTCTGAGTGGCGTAACAAGGCTGTGTAGCTGGCAGAGATCCAAACTTAATTGGTATAAGAACGGATCACAGACAAGGCCGTGGTCATCCATAGGCATAGGTGATGGATAAATACTAGTGCAGCATTTTCAGTCATCAGTCTCTGGAGGAAAAAGGTTGTGATAGCTGGATAAAACATGCCTTGCATCAGCAAAAAATGACCACAGGGTAAGGATGGAGATAATGGTTCAGTCTCTAACCTGCGACCTTTTTTCTGATTTCTGATTAACTTTACCTTAGTTTAAAACTCAGTCCAGTACATGAATAACAAACTGAATAAAACTGCTTTTATTGAGACACCATGCAAAGGAAAAAAAAAACCACCTTATTTATGACAATTAATACACTACAGAGAAAACTTAATGGTAAACTTTTACTATATTTCAGAGGCAATATCCAAAGTATTATTAGCCTTCTTAATAAAATACTTTCTCGCACAAAATGTCTTTTATTTTTATTTCTATTTATTTTTACTTACAATCCTCACTATTACTTCAGTATGTGTGATCAGTTGAGCTCGGAGACACAGAGTAGGCACATCAAATTCCAATGCTTTGTTGGTGAGGAGTGACTGCTGCAAGTTGTAAAGATCAAGCCCCTATTTTACAATAGATATGTTCTAATATACTATTTTGGTTGCTCTCACACAACAAAAATTTACATTAAAGTCTGTTTTGGATACAAAATAAATCCAAGAATCTTTTGCTGTTTCAGGACAATCATTCAGTTAATTTTCATTCCTGCCAGGACGCAAATGTATACATGCACTGCTGACCTATACGGTTTTCCTTTATTATATCATCATTACTAGTATTATTCTTCAGTGAACTGACAACATCTCTGGGGAGATATTCTGGTATGCTTGTCAAGAAGTGACAGGAGATGAAGATAATTTTCAGGTTATTACTGTCATGAGATGCCAAAACTGAGAAAGACACATAATAGAAGAGGTCAGCTAGAGAAGCTTTTTATCCAGGTTAGGGTCAGAGTCACTTTTACTCTGCCACTATAAAAGGTTTGGGGTATGGAACAGTAAAGTCTTACATTGGTGTAATTGCATTTTTAACATTACAGTGCCTTTCAAAACTAGATGTCTATAACGCATTGATCAGATGTAGTTCAGTTTTTTCTTTTTAATGATACATACAAGGACCTGATTCTGTGCTACTTCTAGTAACAGGACCTCCATTCAATAAATGGTATCAACTCTAAAGGTTGTCTGTGGAGCAGACACAATTTTATAGAAGAAAATATTTCCAGAACTGAAAAATACAGTGTGTAACAACTGACCTGATCATAATTCGTTTAGTGGTTTCCATTAAAAACTAAAATACATGACCACATGACAACACATTGTAACATGAACACCTTCATGATGTCACATGACTGTGAGTGTACTCCCAAATCCCTGTCACTCTGCAATTATATTCGACACGTAAGAACTTCTGAGAATCTTCAGAGCACGCTTCTCAGCTCCAATCTGGTGTCCAGTTAGAGTAGGGTTTGATGTGATAGTTGAACTGATTAAATGATTTGCTTCTAAGAAAGGAAAGCCTGCCTTGTCTCATACTCCACCATCAGACACAGGTTCTTCTCCTTTTCCCTTCTTTGATATCGAGTCTAGAGATGATGTGACTGCAGTGTGAATCAATTCAGGAGGCTGACCCACTGTGCTGATCGTTAGGTGAGACTACTTAACATCTTCAGCGTAAACTCATATCTCTAGAAATCCTTTCCTACACTTCAACCATAAAAGGAATCTAGGCTAAGGAGATGAAGTGATGAGCTTGGATATAATATCTGCATTATATGTCCAAAGATGTATGATTTTAATTCTACCTGATAATGACCAACTGGAGAATCAGGGCAAATTATTTTGATTACATACCTATCTCAGCAAATCCTGCTCTTCTTTACTGTAGTGAGTGTGACTTAAAAAGTCAACAATGTTATGTCCTGGTGAACAGGGAATTGCTAGTATTGCCATCAGTGATGGAAGAGGTTTTGCAAAAAAAACAGTATTTTCTTGCTAATCCTAAATTAAATTTTGGTAAGATACCCAAAAGATACTCAAAAGAAGGGGAAAGGTCTCCTTGCAGATAGGTGTGGTCTGTTAAATGCAAGATCTAATAGCAAAAAAGAGATGGGGACCTGGGACAGTTAGCATGTGGGACAGTTACAGGAAATGGGAATGGGGAATCTGTTCAAGACAGAGAGAACAAAGAACGATAATGCCCAAGGAAGGACAAAATTTCTTAGTGCTTATCATGTTCTTGGTGCTACTTCTCTTTAAGAGGAATCAGGTGGAGGAGAACGGAAGAGCAATGCAGGAACCTGAAATAGGAGATTTTTACACTGGGCATCCTATGGCTATGGAGGCAAACAAGAACAGAAAGACCATGGTAGCTGGAGACAGATAAAAAGAATACAAGAGTAGTTTTCAGTCTAATTTCCCAAGGAAAGATGACCACACTGTGTGTATGTCTGTGCCTTTTTCTACTACCTAACAATTTTGATCCCAGTGGTGAATTTTAATCAAAGTTTGAATTGAAGACTGGTTTCTTGAATACACATCTCTCAAGTTTGTGACTCAAATTCCGGAGAAACGTGGTTTTCTTCACTTTGTTGCTCACATAGCCTCTAGTTCTCAGATGTGAAGCTTAGGAGATACTTGTGATAAGACAAGAGCCACTTAAACAATTATTTAAAAAGAGGATGAAAGAGAGAGAATGAAGAATAGCTGTAAGGACTATGTAGAGGTTAAAAGAAGAAAGCAAGTAGGAAGAATTAACCTCCTGTTGAAAAGACAGGAACAAGGAAAAAGTGGCAAGGTAGGAGGGGTTTAGGAAGAAAGTGAGAAAGTGTGGCATAACACTAATGTTCTCAAAAAGAGTTAGTATGATCCACGCAGAAATGGAAGTGATAGACAGTTTTGTAAAGTAGAGGTGATCTTTGGCAAACACACACACAGTCCAGGGATGATGAAGAAATCAATATGGCCTGCTTGGAAAGATGGTGAATTGGAAGGAGAAAACCCAAGAATGTAATGATAAAAAACTCTCTATGGTAATGTCATTTTTTATCCACAGCCACTCAGCAGTGGGCAAGCAGGAGCACAGGAAGTGAATATTAGGCAAGATGTACATTAAATGGAGTTTCCCTTATGAAGATGAAAACTTTTCTATTGTGCTCTTGAAACAGACTGTAGAATTAAATAGAAAACTATATTTCTGCTACTGCATTTTGCTGGATGTTTCATTTGAACAATAGAAAGCTTATTATTTGTTATTAGTGTTCTTTCAAAGTAAGATTTTCTGTAGAATCCTTTTAGTCTAATCCGAAATTTGATGGGATTTTTCCATAAAAGATCACTCAAGCATCTTCAGTAGATACACATGCAAACATTGCATTTACTGCTTTCCCTGCCTCAGCTGGGCTACCCTCTTAGGTCTGTTACGTGAAATAATATTTTGTGTGGCACTTATTTATATTGTTTACTGCATGATCTCTTACCTGTTTTCATGAAATGTAGCCTAGTTGCATGAACTTGCCAAATGCCAGCTGAAACTAAAATATATAGCATTATTTACTCCATTCAGAAATGGATTTAAAATGGAGGAGTCAGGGGTGTAATAAAATAAATGACAGAAAGAAATGTTTCCTATTTAATGTAGAGATCAACAACAAACTGCTTCTTAGGTATTTTTATCAGAATAACAATTCTTTTTTCTCCTCTTCTCTAAATAGTCCTATCTAAGTCAGTGTCCCTGACACATAACAAGATATAAGTGGGGTTTATTCTACTGACTTTTTAAAACAATTCTTAATATTGCTTATAAAATTCTGCCAGAAAGTACTCATTTTAATCATCAGTCAGCATTTTTATTATATTATAATCCTTAATTGATTGACGTTTAATCACAGTCTTTGTATTTTACTATCCCTTGTCTCATAAGAGGCAATTTTCTCTTTACTGTAGTTTAACAGCTGATGAAAAAGATTTAAGGAAACCTATAAACTTAAGATTGGTTAATGGTCCCTTATAAAAGAATATTACACTTCTAGGATCCATTGCACAGATGTGATACTCAATTGTAGAAATGTGCATGGGGTTTATTAAATTACAGCACAAATCTTCAGTCTTCTGAATTATTGTTCATGTTGGTATTGTTAGGCAAATGGGGAGACGCATTATTGCTTCCAGTTGTTCGCATTACTGTGGTGTAATACAGTCAGAGACAGCTGGCACATTGCTCTAGGCAAATGCAAAGCTAGAGCAGCTGCAGAGTTCTGGGCCCCAAGTGAAGGTCCAGCACCGCTGAGTCAGTACTGGGTGGCTCATCAAAAGATGTCCAGAAATTAAAAGAAAAAAAGTTGCTTTTTCTCAGAGCGAGCAGGTTGAATTTTGTGCAACTGATGAACGTGGCCTTTTTTCTGTTTTGTATGGAAACCAGTGAGCAAGCAAAAGCAATAGCAAAATCATTTTTCCTAGTAGTATTGCAGAGGGCGAATGGCAGGTATTGTTGGCTTCACTTATGGCAGCACAGAAGATGAAAAGTTCTCAACTCTGGCATGAAGAGTTAATGTTTTCACAAGTTTTGAGTTTGGCTGAATGATGTTTAAAGATTAATGCACAAATGTAGTTTGCATCTGACTGTGAGAAGGTTCTGTTAAAACCAAAGCTTTTTTGATTTAGCTCATAGATATTAGTTAGATAATACATCTGTTCTTCATGGGTTTAAAGATCACAAGAAATCATTCAAATAATTAAAATAACCTACTTTGAATTCTTGCATGGCCCAGCCTGCTGTATTTCATCCAGAACACCCAAATTCCAGGCCAGTAATTTTGATTAAACATATCTTCCAGGAAGGCAATGGAAACTTCCATTGTTCCTTATTTTCACAAGTCTCTTCGTTAAAATAATTACTGTTAAAAATATTAATCTTACTCCACTTTGAATGGCTGTCACCTCCTGACGTTTTGTCTCATTGTGGAGTTGCAAGAGCTATAGGGCGCTCTGATTTTGTTTCTTTTTAGGCTACTAACAGGAGTGCATTTGTCTTCTGGGAGAGGAATCTGCAACTTTAACTTTAAAGGTAACATTCTGGCCCTACTGCAGACAAGGAGAAAATTGCTATCAGAGCCATTCAGGATGCCAGACTACAGGCAGCATCTTAGAGCCTCCCATTTCCAACCTGGAATTCCTTCTGCTGGAAGAGTTGGAAGAGGCCTAAGTTCTTACGTGCACTTCCTAAAACACCATGGGCATGCTTTTATTAATGCAGCATATGCTCTAATTTTAACTCAGATCTGTTCTCATAAGTTGGTTATCGATAAAAGACCACGTAAATGTGCATGTTCTTAATTTTAAACTGGTTCACATCTCATAAATAATTTCGTTATTTTGCTATACTCCATAATTTCATTTAGAAACACATGATATTTGCTTGCATTTCTAACTTGGATTATGTGACCAAATATCTAGAATGATGACTTGGAAAAAAGGGATCTGCCAACAAAATCTTGACAAATCAGATAAGATGCCAACAAACAGTGGTGCGCTCGAGAAAGGGCAAGAAACAATTAAAACCCCTGTGAGAGCTCAGTGTGCCCTCACTTCCAGTTAGGATCCAAATTCAAGTCCGTGGTTGGATCCTCCACCACTTTTTGGCAATCAGAGTGTATAGCAAATTTGCCAATCCTTTTTGTCAGCTGTGTCTAGCTAAGAGATTGCAACTTTTTCTTTTGACTGATTCTCTTAAGATTATTGCCGTGCTTTGGATGCTTTGGGAATCTTTTTTTTGCTGTCTGGTTTACCCTGTTTTATACTTTAAAGCCACATGAACACTGAGATTAGGACAGCTTCAGAGACAAAATGTTGCGGCTAGTTTTCTGGGTATGGCTTCTCACTACAAAAATTATATCGGCACCCTGGATTTTCATGGTTGTCCACTGACCTCTGTGTCTTAACATGTTTGTTAAGAATTGCCACACCTCTAGAACTTGAAATTAATTAAATGTGTTTTTCTGTGTGTACTGGAGTTGTTATGTCTGGTCAGCAGTTGATGCCCAAGTTGAATTCCCTCTTATTCCACAATGGAGGGGAAATTAAGTGCTTTCTGGGGTTTCCTGAGACTCTAAAGCTTCAGCCCCTTTTTTGGCACAAAATAACCCTGTGCAGTTGTCTCCAAATGACACCTGTTTAATAGCATTCTTTAACAGGGCAGAAGGTATGCTTCTCACAACGATAAAAGGTTGGAAAGGAGTCTCCGTAGGATGCTGCTTGGCTGAGTTCCTGTTAGTATGCTTATTTTCATTCTTCTGGGATTTTATTGTACTATTAATGATATGTGAGGGAGTTTAGAGCCTTAGACAGGCATCTTTTTAATTATTCTAATCTAAATGAATTAATTGTGGCTATCCTTAGAATACTATGTCAGCTCACTACCCTTAGAAATCTACATCGGCTCACTACTAGTTTAAGTGTTGCAAAAGCCTTTAACGTGATCTCATTCGAATCCTTTCCAAACTTTACATTTTCCTATAATGTCCACAAGAAATTCAGAATTGTAAGAATAACGTAAAATAGGCTAGGGTATCTGCAGGGCTCTCTCTTCTCTATATTTCAAACTGTAAAGTCAAGGCAAGAATTGTCTCCTTCGGTGGCTCTTAGGTCAATAGGTCAGATTATCATCGCTTGGGATAGTCAGGTATTACGCCATTGTAAGTGTAACTTCTATACACTGAGGTTATGCTCTCAGTGAACATCCGTATCCATTTGCTGCAGAGCGAATGTCAGCGGCTGCGAAACGTTGCTGAAGCAAATCTGCAGATTTCGTTTGCGCAAGTGTTTGCAAATACCCCTCGCCCCTATGCTCTACTCCCTACCCTGCAACAAAACATTCAACTCTCCCTGAACAAAGACAAAGAGCCGGAGCAGTTCAGTTGGTATTTGGCATGCGCGCTATTCAGCAGGTGCGTGCTATGCATTAGACTTAACACCAGGAATCGGATCACTAATTGGGCACCAATGTGAAGAGTTTTTCTCATTTGGGACCTGAATTGCAACACTTATATCCCTTTAGGCAAGACATCACAACCTTCCTATCCCAAAGCAACAGCGCTACCGCTTGAGCTAAAGGAGAATCTCCTTTAGCTAACAGTAGTAGCACTTACTGTATATCCTGTTTCTAGGCTGCAAGCCACAACAGGGGAAAACCATTATAGTCCCTTAGTGATTTATAATCATTGTGATTTTAGGGCTCTGTTTTTTCCTAACTTTTCATTTATTTTTAATTCTGTGTGTGCGATCGTTTGGGTGAAATAAGCAAAGAGAGCACTGGTTCCCAAAATTCAGACAAAAGAGATTTTCAATTTTTAGGGAGGCTGGAGAAATTAAGCACGTTTGATTTTTTTATGTCTGCTCATTTCCTAGCTCCCTCATTCCTACTGTTTAAAAACCATGAAATCTTTTCTCACTGTCCCTCTTTTACAAGCAACAAAAGGTTGTAAAAAGAACTTAATATTACATTTATAAAAACTGAAAAACTAAAAAACGTCAGTTGAATAACACTGCCTGGGGTTGCAGTTCTTTCTCAAGCTTGTGCACGATGGGTCATAAGCATAGTAGTCCAAGTAGAAGTATTCAGCTCCTTATGAAATCAAACCACCTAGTTCTCCACATCTGAGAGAGTTCCTGTCTTGAAGCACACACAGCTGGAGGATTTAATCTGTCGCACCTCAGCTGTGAGGAGTAGGTGGGTACAGACTCCTCCTGTCTGCCGAGAGTTAAGCGTCCTGAGCCTCAAACCAACTGTGTTTCTGAAGTACTTTGTGATCTGTGGACAACAGGAGTACATACATGCATATCGTTAAGATCACTCCTATTCCTACTCAGTCACAGCGCTAGACATAACATTTCTCTTTTCACATAGGCTGTCGACATTATTAGGGGCACTTCTAATAGTGCTGAGATTTTAATCTCTAAAGACAACTTGTTATGTGGGACTGTTTCCACACCCTTACAACTCTGTCTCTAAAATTACTTCCTTCCTATTAAAGTAATATTTTTTGCTAGGTTTTCTTTCTTTAGATACTTCTACAACAGGAATTATATGCTACTGTGCTTGCATTGCCAAGAAGATTAGACAACACTTCAGACAGAAGGGTCTTCATTTAGTTAAGGAATTGTGCATATTTTTCATTTAAAATGCTCCAAGACAATCCCAAGCACGAATGCAAGTGCTCTGTTGAAGCAAGGTCGTAGAAAGCAGCAGGGACAGATCATTTTATGACTGATTATTTCCTCATAAATTAAAACATGTATTCAAAATAAGTTTTATTGTTACTAATTCTTTCCCTCACTAGAAATTCTTCTTGCTCTTAGAACACCTTCTGATCTAATTCCTAAGAAGAAGTCCTGTCAATCAGTAGTAATAGTTGAAATTATAGAATTATCCTGTAAGGAATTATTACATTTCAGTTTCCTTCTCTTTCCAACCCAAATGAAAAGACGGAATTTAAATAAATTCCTAGGAAATCAGACACTCAGGAAAATGTAATCTGAAATTCTATGGAAATATATAATTTGAAAGTCAAAATGATAGAGATCAAAATGAAGTGATTTTGCTCTGTGGAAGAAATTGCTTTAATTAGCCCACTTCCAGGAATGGGCTGGGAGGTGTGTGGGGGGTGGTTCTCTACAAACCAGTTATTTCTAACAGAAAACTCTTCCATCAGGGATGATTTTTTTCTTATTGGTAGTTCTAACTATATTGCCCAGGATGAGGGAAGAAATGAACGCACAGAACCAGAACTCAGGTGTCTTTCAAAGCTAAACACATTTGCACCTACCACAGAGACTACTCCCCTGCTGATCCATTTCTACAGCTTCAGAGAATTTCACTAGGGTTTACTTGTCACTTATTGGCAGCCAAAATTGACACCTGTTGCAAAGAAGAAAATCAGAAGAGATTCAGTTAAAAACAATGTGGGGGGTGGTACTGTTCCCTCCTGGTGACCGCAAAGTCCTTCACAGAAACTTCTCTAGCTCCAAATGCCCAGCTATTCCTCCTTGCAACACATTCATCATCAAACGCTATTGCACAAACAGAACATGGAGTCATTCTCTGAATACATCACTTCTCCCACTCATTATTGATGAGTTAAAGGTTATCAATAACTCAAGGAAATGCAATAAATCATCTGCCTTTTGTCAGGCTATTATATATTCTTTGTGTGTTCTGTAGTTATAACTAATTTCTGAGACTTGCTTGCTGTGACTTTAACTTTTGTTGTAAAATTGTTACATACAATGAAGTGAAGCAGAAGACTACAACCAACCCAGCTTTGGTCTAGTCATGTCACCCTTCAGAAAAAGTACATAAGCCTATCGTGGCTTTTGATTAAAAAAAAAAAAAAAAAAAACAACTATAGTCCCGTGTTTGCCAGACTAATAAACTGGGATTACCTAATTAATTTAAGGTATAGATGCCTATAATGGATGCCTACATATGAGCACATCAATGGAAGGAAATACGCACTTCTAAACTGCAACTTACCTGTGCTCCTGTCTATGTCTGTATCAAGAAGAGAGAAATCTTCTTAACACAGGCTTATTAGGAAGACTCAGCCCATGATCCCCAGGTTTACCATGGGGGTCCTGGGAGGTCTGGCTTGCGTCAGTCCATGTCTGGTGACATGAATCCCGAACCTGCAGAGAGTGCAAGCGGTAGCTGGAAGGAAAGAGAATCACCCCTGACAGCAGGCACATGTGTTTCAGTTAGTACAACTTTTGCTGTATCACATACATTTAGTAAAATAAAACCTGACACAGATTTTGAAGAACTACTCAGTATTTCTTTTCTGTTGCTCTTTTTCTGGGCTATTAGGTGAAAGAAGTTCTTCCCAGCGACACTTGTCTCATTCCTCGTTAGCAGAATGATTTCTAGTTATTGTAGATGTCTTTCTTTTCAGATCTCTCCATCCTCTTCTTCCTTGGGACTTCTTTGATATCAGAAGAGGATGGTAGTAGATGCTCTTTGAAAGGTGAAAAATGAGGACATGGATTTATAACAGCCTATGTTCATTACAGCACGAAAAACCTGGACGCATCTAACACAGGCGTTGTCTGCTGCTGATAGTTGTACTCTGCTAAAGCCTTTGAGAGCCTGCTGAAGTGCAAACATAGAGGTAAATCCTACGCGGGATGAACCTGTGTGCTTTGCCCTGCATGTCTGTCCCAGTGCTTTGCTGGACTGGGGCCACAGCATGTACTTTCTGCTGCTGACACGCTGAGCTGAAAACACCAACCACCTTAGACTTTTTGTTCCTGTGCCTCTTAACAGAGAAGAAAAGAAGCACTTAAATGACGGAGTAGACACATGCAGTAAGGAGATGCATGTATTACAGAGGTAGAACTGAGACAGAGTAAAATCCCGCTGTGCTTGTCCTTTTTGCGGTACACATGGAGAAGTGATGTTAAATCAGTACAGTGAGGAATAATTAATGCTATTTTGTAGGGGATAACTAAAGCAATATCACTGCAATCTCAAATTGCACAGAAAACCAACTGTGTATTGGGTAGATAAATACACGTCTTCCTATGCTCTTCTCAAAGAATAGAGCAGTTTTGACAACTCATCTTCACTTTCAAATGTCACTAATTATTTAGAAGGAGGGAATGTTTGTTTTTTATTGCCCGTGAAAAGCTGTTTTGCAAGGCTTGGATGCTGGAAGCATTGTAAAAATGTGACTCCCACTTTATAATACATCAAAACATCCCTTCCAAAAGATCACTTTTCATATTTGTGTGGGGGGCTGCATCACGTACGTAATAATGGTGTTTTCTGAATTTCTCAGAAGAAATTGTATGTCGTAATTTCTGTCCCCGAAATTATTTTATATATGTTTGTTGTATATGTTTGAATGCTTCCCCTCCACGCAAAGACAGTTTTGTCTGATGAGTATCTTCTTGTCTTTTGTCTCTGTCAAAGCCTTTCCTCCTAAAACCAACTGTGAACCGTCAAAAATGATAATGTGCAAGTCAGCACTATTACACAAAAGTCATTGTTTCACAGGAGAAAAGAGAAATTAACTTTAATAATTTAAGACAGTGTCTAATTTAACAAGGAGGAAGTGGACAATGTAACCACACTGTACCTAGATGGATGCCCTTTTCCTTTTAATTTTTTTTTTTCCAGATTCATAGTGGTGTCACTCAAGCTTCAAAATTCAATGTTACCAATTGCCATCATTACATATAGCCTCATATGCCCGGAGCAAGATGCTAAGGCTCATTGCTGCAGCTTTGAGGATGAGAAGCGTTTGTTTCAGACGACAGTACATAATTGGAGACATCCCTGTACGATGCAGATCAAACCCAGCCATTTGGAAACTAATACTGTTTTAACCAGGAGTCTTGGGGTTGAGGAGGGATGAAGGTGATTACCAAGCACCAAATCCAAATATGTGTTTATTTTCCTAGAGAGACAAAGTAACAAGGAAGAGCACTGGCTGAGTGTGTGTGGGCCTTTTCTTAACGCATTGACTTGCATGGCTCTACCCATAACTCCAGACCTTCTCCAGTCTGCAACAGATGTGCAGGACATTGGGAAGGAAAATATGATGACAGGGATCTCAGAATCATCCTGAGTTATCTTTTCTGTTGACTAACCCAAACGTCTATGAAGGAGCAGCAATAGGGGAAATTATGGTCATGCAATCAACAAGTTTGTTGCGGTTTGGGCAGTTTGTCGTGGTTCAGGACTGTTACAGCAGTGCTAAAAGAAGAGCTTTTCATTCGCTGCGTAAAAACGTGTTCTGATAACTGGCATTTTCTTATTAGTTGAAAAAAATATTGGTGCTACTGAGTATACGGCACATGTACAAGTCAAAATTAAGTCTTGCAAATAATGATGTCGTTTTACTGACAAGAATTTGGCATTCCTGATTCATTCACGATATGCAGTGGCAAGAAATTTTAAGTCCTTTTCCTAAACTGAGCACAGACTGCTTAGTGCCAGCGTGGAATACTTTGCCAAGAGATCAGGTCACAGAGATAAAATTATAATGGCTTAGGAGAAAAAGAATTATTGTGCCTTGTTGAAAAACATTATAGGCCAGAGATTTGTTGTTGGAGAGGAAGAAGTGAATGGCTCACCTTTTGGGGGGCTAGCCATATCCCCATTTTCTGAAACGGAGTCACAATGGTGACTGGCTGTCTGCACCGAGCAGACAAAGTTAGGAAAACAGCAGGCAGGATGGCAGCCTTCCCTGCTAGTTTTCTGCTCTTCAAGGACATGTACTTGGAAACTCTGAGGCAGGGAGCCAGTTTCCATTTCAGCTTTATGTGCTGCTCACTCAATGCACATACAGTTTTTAAATGCAGGTCTCCACCTTGTCTGAAGGGCAGTAATTAAGTGGGGTTTTGGTTGCCCCAGGCAGCCAGATAATAGGAACTTTCCTATCTTGATGAGCGGTCCCGGAGGATCTGTGCTTTTGGTTCCTCCTGATTTGACTGCTGCAGTGCACTCGGTGTGGGGCAACTTTGAAAACTGCTCAGAAATGCCAGCTTCTGTGGCAGGTGGTGATCTGCTTGCTAAGCCATGGTACCACGGGCAGGGGATTCCTAGCTGGCTTTGGTCTGAGTTATTCAAGTGACTACCGGCCTCCTTTGTCCCAGCGATCGCAACCGGTTAAGGATGCTCCCAACAATCTTCAGGTTTGGATTTAAAGGAGGTGGTAAGAAGAAGAGAAAGCACATCTCTTGAGTGCTGGTTTTTTTTGCCAGTCTATAGGTGTGAGATTTCATCTGTTGCATTCTATGCTTTGTTGGCTCAGCAGTGCTCAATAATTTCATCATTAGGATAATATGTTAACTCCATCTTTCTAGGAGCAAGTTGTTCGACAACTACACATTTACAAGGAGCAATTGTTTTCTGCATCGATTGTTCTTATTTTTAATTACGCTGAATTGTGTTAATTAACGTGGAGATTATGAGATTACACTAAGTGCACAGTGTATACACCCATACAAAATACAATTTCTAGCTTGAAAAATTGGCCAGACAATTTTGAGGAGGCGGCCTCAGAAAGGGGATTTATTGGTCTACGAGGCTTAAATTAGTTTGACTTTGCAATGCATCGGGATCTTGCACAAATATCTGAAGACAAAAAGAAGCAAAATAGTAATTTTTGAAATTAATAACTCCTTGGCTTATTTAGCATCAGTTGTTTCGGAAAACTGCATCTGCTATCAAGATCTTCATCCTTCTCACGTTATGAGTCTAACATAAAGAGTAGGGTAATGAGAGCAGAAAGACTTTTACATCTTATTAGGTTAAAAATCTAGCTCATTTCCTGGCACTAAAAACAAAATAGCATCTATGTAGTCAGAAGTTTGCCAGTGAGTCCAGAGTTACACATCTACATAGCTGACACTTAAGTGCTTTCAACATGGATTGTAGTGAATTTGGAGATGCTACTGCAAGACCCTGTCAGTCCTCTTATTTATTCATTGAAACATTTTGAAATCCTGTTTCACTGAAGCCCAAACTTTTCACAGACATTTTTGTCCAATAATTTCAATGACGGGGTTTCTCAGCAGCAGTCTGAATTTTGTATTAAACAAAAAGGGAGAGAAGGAACCTGAATTTTCCAAGGGACAGAGACAGGAAAGACTCGGTTCAGTTCATTCCTCAGCTTCATTTAGTTAATCTGGTTTCTTATCTTTTTTTTTTTCCCTCTCTTTT
>VXBH01003136.1:0-44226 GCA_013400035.1 Rynchops niger | reverse complement strand
AAAAAAATAACACAATCTATTCAAGCATTAATACCGCAACCCGAATATATGGTGTTGCTAAAGCTGCATAAAGCCAAGTGACTTTCATGGACATGTAAGAAGGAACGAGCAAAAAAAGACCGAACTGTGACCGTCACGAACGGCAGGTCTGATCGCCTGTAACCCGAGAACACCCGTAACAACTTCGCTCGCAGATAAAGCTGCTTTTTTTTTTTCTTTTGTGCTCGGCGGCGGAGCTGACAGGCCTCAATCAATGTAGAGATTATGCCACCTTCTGGTCGTCACACAGATGACAACTCCTTCTATTTGTGGGGCGATCCATTCATCAACAGTTTATGCAAAACTTGCTTTGCAGGCAAGAAAAGACTTGCCACAAGTGCAAGTCTTTCCTTTTTCCTTTTCATAAATGGCCCTTAGTGACTGCTTCCAACCAAATGCCTTCTATCACTGCAACATAGAGGATAGTCCAGTGTAAGGCACTGTATTTTTTAGGAGGGACGAATAGGATTTTTTAATTATTTTTATTTTTTAGTTACACTGTTATATTGCTAATTTCCATTAAATTCTTATGTTTGGGGATGCTTGCTGAGCTGAAGGTGGGCATAGCATTTGTTTCTTATATTCAAGTCGACTAAACTGGAAGCACTTGCTATGGCCGCATAACATGGCAATCGGACTCCACTAATCGCCAGACAACTGTAAAATATACAATTCTCCTTGAATTCCAAATTGGGTAAATTCCATCTTAGCTGCCCAGTCTTCCATAACTATTGTCTAAGCCAACTAATAAGTATTGTTTGTTAGAAACAGCAGGAAAGAACAGATGATGCATTTTTTTTCCTAGAAATAAATGCATTTTTTTTGCCAAGGCAAATTATTTTTCAAAATCACATTAGTTTGAATTATGTGTTCTGCTAAGTAACTGTAAGGCACAGTAGACCGTGGTACAGATTTCCTTCCCAAACCAGAAATTGTAAGGCTGAATTATTTGGAAAACTTCTCAGGGTCAATTACTCCTTCTTCCTATTTCAGTCTGGTAGATAGGAGCACAGGAGAGATTCTTTATGCGTCCTTTCTAATAGGAGCCAGATCAGACCTACAACAGAAAGCCCTATGGATCTTCCCTTCTCTTTATTTCCTTTTTTTCCATGCTGCCAGACCCCTCGAATACTACCTATTCTTATGCTTGTATCAAGCAGTCAGTTTAAAAAAGTTCCTCTGTTGCTCTTGATCACCTTTTCCGCTATCATTGCTGCTTTTTGAGATAAGTTAGGACCCCCCAGGGAAACACCGTACCTATGCATGTTACCACTAATTGACTTCCACATCGCTTTCTAGAACTGCTGCCTTCAGCCCCTACTCTTATGGGTAAGGACTGCGTGAATGGATTGTTATTAACTCTCCTCCTAGCCAATACAGGCAGGAGATCTAAATAAAACTCAAATATTTAAATCCACTTGGGTAATTTAGATTGCATACTCTCAATGTAAGTTCCCAAAACACATCTTTACGGTACTTATTTCCCATTTATTTACCATCCTTCTTCTTTGGACCTTAATAATGTAAGACAAACCATTGGTCTGAGTTGTACGGTTGTGAAACATAGCCATTGTTTTCAATTATTTTTCACGTTATAGTCTCTGATTATTATTTTATGCTCAGTTATGCTAATTAGGTTAAAAGCCTCTAGTTGTAAGCCGTATTTTTCTTTCACAGTGTTTGAAAGTTATTTTATATAGGCTGTGACAATCCATGTGTTTATAAATTAACAGGACATAATATTCTAAAAGGTCTAGCCGGTGGAGACTAAAAAAAAAAATAATAGTAGGTATTTTTAAAATTTCTTTTCAGTGGGAAAAAAATCCTGTAAGAACAGAATGGAATTTGTATAAATGGCAATTAATGAATTATTTGAGTAGAGTAGCAAACTAAATACTGAAAAGTTGTTTAAATAACACATTTATCACTTTCATTAGACTTTTAAAATTGTTCTCACTGAATCACATAGTCACGAATGACTCTTTCAGCCATTGTTCTAGAAAATACATCAACGAAGAGATAATTCTAGCTTTTATCATAATTTAGGTGAAATTTGCACATAAAAAGGTATTTCCTGCTGAGGAAAAAAGTGAATCCAGTAGAGAAGACACTAAATTGTCAAGAGTTTGATAACAAAGATGATTGCATATGAATGATGGTAATCCAGTGTTATGCATTTTTGTGTGTCCTTAGCCAAGGTAGAGAGGTCTGCTGAGTTAACTGGAGATTGTAGCATAGGTGTGTGCAATCCTAAATGTTATTTAGAGCTCAGCCTTGTATTAATACAAAGCCAGATCACTTGAAGATCCTCCTAGAATTTCCTTGAAAGAAGAGATAGTCTCCAAGATCATTTAAGATGAAGAATCATAACAAAAGTCAGAACTTCCCAGCGAATACACTTCTGTTATGCTTTTTGAATACAGGACCAGGCTCTGCAGACTTGCCCTGAAGTGTTTTATTGCCGGCTACCTGAGATCCAACAAAAGCTTGGGAGGTCTATAGTCATCCTGAACTCATCAGTATCAAGAATCATAACACTCCCATTTTTAAGAACACATGATCAGAATGAAATGTAAGGAGTAAAAGATAAATACAGGGATATGAAGTGTGAATTCTGCTCAGCATAGTGTGTAAGTGCTGCCTTTTAGTGCAAGGTGAATAATTAGATCAGATGTGTTCACTTAACCTCAAGTTCTTTCATCCAATATTTTAATGGCAAAATTAAACCTAACAGCATCTTCAAAATAGCAGCGAGGTCCTGGTATGCCCAAAAGGAAGGAGCAAAATAGATTAAATGAATTTTTTCAAGAACTTTGTTTCTGCTGTCCCCAGGTTGCAGAGCTTCAGTCCTTGTGTACCTCTCAGAGTGGTGCCTGTGACTCCAACTTTCATTTCCACTGGCACATTGGTATGTGGGCATGGCTTTTTTCTCTATACAGGCTTTGAAGCCAAAAGGTCCCTGAATGAAACTTACTCTGCAAAGTGAGTTAGAAAGAGGTGCGTGGTTACTGGAACTGAGAGAAGGCTATCCAGTAACATTCATGACACCAGAATCAGGCCTTCATCAATCTGCCTAAAGAAACGCTACAGGATGCACCTTTGGTCATCATGCAGGACTTCTCTTAAGATAAAGGAGAAAATTTTCAGGGGGGAAAGGCGGAATCAACGCATGAATCTTGGGTCACTGGGGATGCCACTGGAGGTGGGAAAAGAACCCAGTACTCTAGATTTAGTCAGTCTTGTATTTGTTACAGTTAAAAAAAATAGAAAATAGACATAGAAAAACAAATAGAAAACCCTGAGCATGACAAAATAATTTATCCTCAGTTTTCCATCAAAAGTGAGCTAACACGGTGCAATGTTATACAAAGGCAAAGCATGCCTACATTGATTATCTTAGGTTTATCTCATTTTTTTTTTTCTTAAAACTGAAATAATTAACTTTTTTTTTTTTCATGTTAAAGAAAAAAAATGCTCTGTCATGATTTTTAGATTTCCAGGTGATCCATGTTATTTGACAGAGCACCGTAAGGAAAGGCCAGAAAGCACGCAGGGATTAATGACACTTTTGCCAAGTGATGAATTCCGCGGGCCTGGAAACCTGGCATTTTGCATTCTGTCAAGATCAGAGCCATTTTTAAGCTGTTTAAGTTGTGATTATTTTCTCACATCTGTTTCCTTGAAAACTAATTGTAGATCTGAAGTTGCCGTTTTTAAATAATTCATAAAAACATAAATCCAGACGAAAGTGGCAAAGGTATACAGGAACCCACTGAAGTACAAAGAAAAGGGTCAAGTCAGCTGTAGTTATCTGAGCGCTTCTCCTGCTCCTGAAGTACCTAATTAGGCCTGTCTGACTGTTTGGCCCTGGGTTGATTTTTTCTTTCAAGAGAGCTGTTGACCTGATGGTATATTAAAACACACTCAGCTGTAGCTTCAAAATGGTTACTGAAAACATTTGTAAATGCTGTTGTTTTGGCAATCGGGGAAAAAAAAAAAGTAGACTAGCTAGTGAAACTCATACATTTATAATTTTTTTTTTTCCGTGTGACTGAATAGCCTTTTAGCTCTACCAATTACACAGATCAGCTAGACAACATCATTTAATGTAGGCAACAAAATGCCCAGAAGATCCTTATCTATGAAAACAAGAGCTTCTACAAGTTTTGAAGGGTCTCCCAACCAGGCAATTAATTGAACTAATTCAACTAAGCCTTTATAAAGTTTATAGCTTCTGGAATTATTGCTGAGCTTACAGAAGCGTTTTAAAGATTACATCCTCAAAACTTCTAGATCAATTATTTTACAGTAGGAGTAGATCTCTTGTTTTAAAACGCCTCTTTGTGCTGATCTATCATTTTTCCTAATATAGGCTATTTTTGCAGAACTAATTAGTAACTTATGCCCTGGAGAAAATTCTGTCTGTTGGTTTGTCCTCTTCTTAGAAAAAAAGCATTTTTACACTTTTATTCAGGGGAAGGAACTCATCTTCCATAAAGATAAGACATTAAAAGAGAGAATTAAAAGGAAAAAATCCCCACAACCCGGCCTCAACAGAGCTACAGCTGTTTGGAGCGGGGAAAGGGTTTTATCTTTCTCTTGTTTGCTACTCCAAGGCTTTCCTACTAAGAGCTGTTCAAATGAGCATTCCTATGATTATTAACGCTGCCCTCCTCTTAATAATTTGGATGTGACTTCTCCCCTCTCCCCCTCAGCATGGTACCAAGGAGGCTCCTGGTTTATATTTTGTTGTGAAAAGGGAGGCTGTCAGGGTTGACGTTCTGAAATATCCATCTGGCTCCTTAAATGCTATCATGTCTCTTTTGTTTTCCCAAGTCTCCGATGAGAAGATGTTTGTCACTTAATTGCTGCTGAGGATCACAGATGATGGTTTATAGGTTTAGGCAAATTGCAGGCAGCACTTTGTTAACAAACGGTAGAGCACAATGGTACTTCATAATTATCCTATAGAGCTCAATTGGCCCTTAACGGCACCTGCATGTACAGCATCAGGGAGTCTTGTTTCAACACAAAAGCTCCTTCTTGTTAATTAACCTGTGTGCACTTGTTACAAATGAAACCTATTTGTTTCCACTTAATATATTTGCAGCTAGTTTAAATATTCATTTATTATTATGCTTGTTAAGTGAGGAGCGGAGAAGAATAGTTTGGATCACTTTCATTAGTATGCATTGAGCTTAAAAGAGGTAGCAAATAGACCAATATGTCAAGTGTGTTCCTTTGTGCTTTCCTTCTTCCTGCTCTGTAGGCCCCCAAATTAGGCTAACAAAGATGTATATGCATTGCTGATTGAAATAATACAAAAGGAATGAGAAGTATAGGGGCCTCTGCGAAAAATCAACAATTTCTCTGAACGGGGCTTTGTACCAAATGACAAATACAATTCATACTAGGTGAAAAATGCCTTTTATTGCATATTTAAAATGAGTATGTGCACACACCCAGATTTTATTTGTACGTAAAAAGCTGTGAAATAAAATCGAATCTAGTGTATTTAAGTGTTATGCCTTTATTCATGCTGTTCTAGTACAGATGCTTTTTAATCTTTAACCAAAGAATTTATTTCTATTTTACCCTGATGAGCAGAGGAACCTTTGCTCTTTAAGTCATAGAAATTAGATAGAAAGTGATAGAAATTATTGTGTATTTATTAGAGACTATAAGTACATATAAAGAGCCGTTAAGTCAACTGCATAAAGAGATTAGTGAACAGTGATTGTTGTTGTTGTTACCTTCCATTTCAACAAAGAATATTCTAAACGCATTTATTCCTGATACTGGGGAAAAAAAAAATCTCTCTCTCAAATATTCATTTCCATTTTTTGCTCCTTTTGGAGTAGCTTTGTGGCCTGAAGATTTTCAAAGAGTTTCTTGTTAATGTGAGTAGTCCCACAAATAGCATAGACTGCAGACCAGATGTAGCTTAGCAGGGAGAAAAAGCTCGTTTCCTCCTGCTTTTTGCTTGGCTTTTTAAAGTTATGTCTAAAGTATATCACTGCAAGGGAATCTTATCCAATATAGAAGAGTTACTTCTTAAAGGAAGCACAAAGGATGATTGCCGTCGCTTGATTAGCGAGTGTGAGTCCTGAATAATCCCATTTCCTTCTAAGTGATTTAAGCCAGTAACACTGAGAGTAGGATCCAGAGGATTTGCCCCTTCACACCTCAGTATTAGAAGATAAAAATATATTAAAGCTAGATGGAAGAGGAAGGAGCAAAATTTAGTCTGCAGATGAATTTTTGTAACAGCACACTGAAAACTGTCGAAAATACACTTACGTATTGATGTAAGATGCATTCCAACAGCTACTAATCAATTGCTGTGATTCTTCTGGTTTAAAATTGGTCCAATAATGCATTTTAGAATAGGTCAATACTGCCTCCTACATGGAGTAATACATCTAATTTGTTTCAATTCATCATGATCATATATTCTAGGCCATTTTATTTAAAATTTCAACTTGCCAGAGGGAATTAATAACGCAGAGTAAATTGTAAGTTGCTTGTATGATACACACTTAGAAGAGATAGAAGTCAATATGGCTCAATAATGCAACAATTAAATGGGGAAATGAAAACTATACAGTTAAGTTGCGTGTGTGTTTGTGTATAGTCATTTTACATATGTGTATATATATATTTTTTTTTTTTTTAGAAGAGAACTCAGTGTTTATGTGACCAGCTAAGTTGAGAATCAATGTAGTAAGAATATTCTCTAGTCACAGAAAAATTATGATGGACTGTAGCAGAAGAAGGTTCAGCATGTCATCCTTCTGAAATACCTTGCTTTTTCTGTAGTGAGAATGTCTTTTAGAATCATATGTTACTATTGTCTGCCTTTAATCATCATTTCATGGCTGAGGCTTCCAATATGTAAGCGTAGAAATGGCCCCTACGATGTATATGTATCTTCTAGGCTACAGATGGAACTAAGTCAGCAGTCACTTTTGGTTATTACTGATTCACAGTGAATTTCAATAGTTATTTAGAAGTGGAAGTGCTTATCAGGTCAATGAACGTTCACAGCCCTAATGACCTCTTATTAAAATACATTTCGTCTTCCAGGGCCCCAAATCTCTGCACGCCTCCAGGATGAGTTCTTCAGTTGTTTCTGAAGCAGGTGGGATACTGAGCCATTATTTTTGCTGCTTCCTTGGGTTTGTGATACTCTCACGCCTCTTTGCACAGTTACAAAAACGTAGAAGAGCCCATTGCACCCAGCTTATGTGACATCTGTTTCTCTCAGGTCCACAACAGAATCTAAGAGAAGCAAAAGAGTACAACTTCCAGCAGTCCAGACTATGGCTATCACTGTAATAGTCAGATATATTGTAGGTCCTTTTCATCTCTCCCAAATGCATCCTGCCAGTGAGAGGTTTCACAGCCCCTCTGTAGATATACTCGCACAGTCCCTAGACTAGACCACTGGGCTACAGCCCTCTGTTTTTCTCCTGTGAAAAAGCAACAAATCCAGCTGTATTTGACACCTGCAAGGTTGCTTCTTCAAAACAGAGCATTATTTATTCATTGCAGAGTACATAGCATTCTGACAAGGGACATAAACCAGCAGAAGACCTACTTCTGAATCTTTTTTTTTTTTTGGAGTGAACACCCCTTTCCTAGCCTGGGAGATAGAGGCAGTTGCTGTTTCCCCTACTTTCCTTTCACTGCCTCCCTGCAACATTTTTTTTTTTTTTAACAATTAAATACTCCCCACACCACCCTTCTTTAGCCAGGGATTTATTTCTGTTCTAAACAATTGAATTTTCTTTTTCTCTGAGGCTTTGGTCAGGGAAAATACACCTGTTAGCCTGACTGGAGACAAGCAGGTGCCTGTCTCACAGTTAATAGCTCCCTGCCTTCTTCCCTGTCGCTTGGCATTTCTCTGGAGATAGCTCATCTCTGTCATTGTTTTGTTTCTAGCTTGGTTTTTCCCTAGCAGCCTCTTTGATGTAATTCTCTGTAGTCAGGTGGAATAATATCAAGCTGGAAAATGTAGGTACATACCGCATTCAGAGAAAATAATACCACTATCTCCCTCATTAACCTCAGAGGAGTTTATGACTCAGAAGATAAAGGAAGTGGGAAGCACTTACAATAAAGACTGTGTTCCGGAAGGGGATTGTAAGGCACGATTTTTGTTAAGATGGGGACCTGCTACCCCCTAAATAGCTCACCGGTACGCGTACCATTACTGGTGGTGCAAAGTGGGTCTAATTTTGCGTCTCCCGCTCCCTTCAGATTCTGCACTCCTGCACCTGTCCTCAACTGTCCACACCAAGCTGTTCCCTATGGCCATGAGTAGTGTTTTGCTCACCTTGGCTCTTTGGTTTCACACCTTCAGCATGTGAAGCCATTTCCATCATGCTCACTACTATATCCAGCGACAAAGCCCATCTAGGTGTCTGTTCTGCCACGGCCAACCCCACCATGTCCGCTGTCTCATCTATGTGCTTCCTCTGTCCACCAACTTTCCTTTCAGGTTAGGAAAGTTATACACTGCATCTCTTTTAAGCATTTTCCAGCCTCTTTCCTGTAAGAACTGCCCAGCTGATACCGACCAAGGAAGAACCTCGTGACAGGTGGTGATGTTACGGCAGCGTGAGTCATTGAGAGGTTGGAAGAGTGTTAAAATGCTGCATATATTGTTATGTGCCAGCTTTTTTATGACATGCACAGACCCCGTCTCAGTTGCTGCTGCCTGTGTTCAGGAATCAAGTGTCTATCGCAACAGCATGCTGCAGCCACTGAGTTCTGCAGTTACGGGGGGTTAGAGTTTGCCTGGACAGTGGGAAGGGTGCCCTGCCATCTTTTTGCAGAACTACTTGGCATCGATAAACGCTGGATGGGAGAAGTACCTCCTCTTTTCCTTCTACCTACCCAACAAACACAAACACAACCCTGTTATTAAGACTGACATCTCTCTCTGCTCCAGACAGACCTCTGAATCATAGAATCATAGAATCTTCATGGTTGGAAAGGACCTTTGAGATCATCGAGTCCAACCAAAAAACCTACAATCTCTGCCACCAGAGCATGCCCTGAAGTGCCACATCTAGACGTTTCTTAAACACCTCTAGGGATGGTGACTCAACCACCTCCCTGGGCAGGCTGTTCCACTGCCTGACCACTGGAAGAGAAATACTTTTTCACCACCCTACTCAAATACAGTCTTAGTTCTTAAAACCTGTATATATTGTGTTGGTACAGGACTGCCTATACCAACACAATATGTACAAGAAAAGTGAGTGTTTCCGCAACTGAATTAACTTCCAGTGGGCTTTCCCGTAGTATTGAAATAATTTTGGAAATGTAAAGTTCAGAATTATAAAAGCTTGAAGTGAAATCCACAGAGCCATGTTCTGGACCTAAGCCACTGCCAGAGTACCTGAACAATGTCAGGTATTTTATATATCGACAGTGTGAACAGAACAATAATCACCAGCGCCAGTTTACTGGGGGTCACATATTGCCCAGGCTGGCCAATCTTCAATGCACAGGAGAGGAATATGGTTTATATCCCAGCAGCTCAGGGGCCCAGCTCAATGAAGATCCAACATCAACCTGAATTCACACCCTGAAATCACCTTTCCCGATTTAGATAACTGCATTATATCCCTTTCAAAAAGCAGTCTTTTTCTGCAAAATGTCTTCACACTACAGCTTTCCTTTTCAGTGGCTAGGAGACCCACTTTAAAGAATTAAATTGCCTTTCCGTTGGCAGAGGTTCAAACCCACCGTTCCCACCTCTCAAGGGATGTCCTAATCAATGAGCAACCATCTGTTTGGGGGGCGGGGGCGAGGGCTTGCTCCCCTTCGCTTACTGGTGTCCTCCCACTACACAGGAAGAAGATGTCATGACTAATTGGGCTCAGTTGTTAACTCACTCACCTGAGAACGGGGGCGATTCTCATTCCTACTCCTGGTCCAAAGGTTGCTTCTGCAGTAAGTAAAATGCATTTCATGTAAATAAGTTTTCACACTTTTAGATACATTAATAGCTGTAAGCATGGTGAACGTCTACACATATGTGTTAACACATATAAGTGTGTGTGTGTGTACATATATATATATTTATATGCATATTAAATTAACACCCTGAAATCCTTTTACTATATAAACAACAGAACTAGTAGGCAATAATCCAAATAAAAAATTCCTAGCAAAATTCCTTTGACCAAAAAAATTCCACTTGTATTTTTCTTTAAAGAAATCGTAATTTCACAGGAAAAAAAAAAAAAAAAGTTTAGCACAGAAAATAAAATGTCACGTTTTGATTACTAAAATCCCAAACAAGATACTGTTTTTTAGTTGACAAAACAAATAAGACTAATATATTTTGCAAAAGTAAATAAAATAATATTTTGCAGGGAAAAAGTGTGTATGAGTGCAAGCTTTACTTTATTTTTTAGAAATAACATTACTAATTCAAGCTAATGTCAGAAAATTAACCGTGGTGTATCTTACAGGAACATGGGAAACGTGACATGCTAAAAGCCGGGGCACATTTTTCTCTGGAATAGACAACTGCTGAGTTGACATTCTGCCTATAAAGTCCCATAGATAAAACACTGGGAGGTGGCCAGCGTAGGCTTTAAGCCACGATATGTGACTCACTCTGTTGTATAATTTGGTAACTTCCTCCCAGAAAGGCACCGCGGTTGAAGCCCTTCGTTTTGAAAGAATTATACGTATTTCAACTGGAGAAAATGGTTCTAACTTTTCTAGGTTCTCTTGGTGATCGCATACCTCATTTCTATGTATTAACCTACCATAATGGGGTTTTGGTAACCCTTTGGGCAGCTGAGTGCCATGACTTTTTAGGTATCAGCTTGGACTGTCACATGGTTGACTTAGCACCAGCGAGCACTTCACATCCACAGATTCATTTTCCTCAATTTGTTAAGTGGCTAATTATAAAGGTTCACAAAAGAATTGACACAAGGGAAGGAGACAGCCACACTTCTACCAGCAGCCCCATGAGGCCTGTACAAGTGTCGTTTGTAAAACAGAGCTCAAATTAAACAATGGCTATTATAAGATCTAGGGGCTGGTGGATAATGAAAGAAAACTTCCTGCGTAGATGCAAAACAGGCAGTAAATGGGTTGTTTTTATATTTGACAACAGGGCCCTTATGTAACTCCTCATGAATTCAGAGACTGCCGTTAAGGTAATATTCTTGGACTAGACTAGATGGTAACAAGCTAAATAAAATGACTACTATTTATTTTGTGTCCATGGCTGTGATTTCCAATTTCATTTCCATACTGTAGTATATCAATAAGATTTTTTTAAAGCAGAGTATGGCGCATGCACTGTTTCCCAAATAAGAAGATATTTAGGAATTTGCTGGTAGATATAACTGCAAAATGAACAGTGTTTTATTTTAAGAACAAATGCAATCGACGTGTTAACAAATCATTTGTTCTATCTGCAGTCGTCAACTCCTTATTATGAATAGTTGAATTTAAACTAAAGAATAAATTTAAGCAGCAGCCTTTTCCTTGCCTGCAAGATTTATATACAGCAAATTGGACTTACTTTATTTTGTCGGTTTAAGCATTTAATGAAATTGAATGAAAGTCTTTTTTGTGCATGTGCTGTTTCTCCCTTTCACCCTAATATAGCTACTCTCTATGCATACTGTTTGCATCATTATGTAAGACATTTGCAAATATGTATGATGTGTTTGCCTATGGGAAAAACCTCTCTTCTAATGTATTCATGAAAGATGAATTAACAGTGCTTTAGGTATGATAAAGAGATTCATGGTATAGTCTATTATAATGCCGATATTAAAAAGCAAGCTCATCATTTAATAAGAAAAATGTTCATCTTTTACAATCATGGCAATATGTTTTATTTCTGAGAATGTCTTCCTTCCACTCGTGTCTTCTTATTAGTTATAATTTTAATTTATCATTTATATTAGGCTGATATCTAGATAATAGCCAGGACACCGTTGTGCTGACATTGTACAAAGGCAGCATCCCTACCAGAAAGATCTTTGTGTCTATTTTCTTTCTTCTAAGTCTCTTTCTTCCTCTAAGTTTCTTTCTTCCCTTGATCTTCCGCTTTTCTCCGTAGTGTAGACCTCAAGCATATCTCCTCCAGGATGCTGAGATGATACTTTTGCTACAGGAAAATAAAAAAAAAAAAAACCAAAACAAACCAAAAAAAACCAAACCCAAAACTAAAACCCCAACAACAACGGGTATGAAGCCATTTTCAGCAGGATGACGCCGTCCCTGATTTTCTCTGTATCCCTATATTGCAGGTGATGAAATTTAGTCTTTCCCTGGACGCCTGGTCAGATATGTTAGCAAACAGTCTGCAGGAAGCTAAGTTTCTCAGTTACATTCTCCATTTGTGCTTTGCTGGCAGATACGCTGATTTCTTTGGCTCTCTCTATGCTGTATCAGCTGTGGTCTCAAAGTTGCACTGTAGCTCAAACTACCCAACTGTCCCCTGCCACGTTGATTCCTCTGCTGACCCTAGTCCAGAGCAGACTAAGTGCCCTCCCTACCTAGCAAGGATGCTCAGGCACAAGCTGGCAAATCATTTACATGCGAACACAGTCACACAGGCAACCCAGAAGCAATTAGCTTGACCTGCTACTTCACTCTGAAAAGCAGAAACCCAATTTAGCAGAGCTACCAAAATGCAACCAAACTGTTGCATTTCATGGAGACGTGCGGGGGGACAGGGGAAAAAGACTGTGAAGGGTGATTATACTGGGTAAGGACAGAGAGAAATCCACGAGACTGAATCCTTTCTCAGACATATGGCATCCTTCCTTTTCTGTAACTCACTGTCATCTTCTGAAGGCTTGCTGTTACCACATCCCTTTCTCATGCTAGCACTCCAAATTTCCTATTCACTTATTTGTAATTTCTTGTAATCTGCACCAATTTCCTGCACATAACCCCCTGAGTCATGTAACACAGTCAGTAAGAACATCCTCTGCGAAAGTACCCTGCAGTTAAATACATTTTCTTATTGAAAAAGAAGCATTTTGCAGAAACGGTTGGTATCCATGACACGTTAGTCATTAGTAGACATGGATTCACAGTCTGCAGGTGAGGAGACATCCAGATTCAGGACCCTGTACAGCTGTAGTCAAAGTGAAATGTTTCATACCAAAGGCTTTTTGAGACCGTCTGCAGAAGGACCTAAGTTTTCTCGTAGCACATCAGGGCACCAGCCAGTGGATTATTATGCATCCTGACCTGGGAGCTGTACTGTCAGGCTTTCTCATTTCGTAAATTTCTGAAACGTGAAGAACTTTAACATTTTTTGACTGAGATCCTGAACACCTTTGTAAGTGTGCTTTCTACCTGCATTAATTTCACTTGCGACTGTTGCGTCAGAAAAGGGGGTGCACCGTCCTTCATCATCACATTGGCCCCTAGCATGCTTGTTAAAGAAAATACAGAAAGAAATAACAGAGGGTCGTTCATTACATTGCTGTCTTTTTATTTTCCTATTCAGTACCTGATCCTCCCTGTTTTCTGCTGGTTCCTGTTGTTCAACTGTGTCAGACACATCATTATGTTCTTAATAACAGTCCTGGGTAATGAAGATATAAATTCCTTACAGTTTAGTTGCCTTTTGGTTCCTCATCCGATCACCTTTTCTGAAGGCCATACCCATGTATTTTTGGACTTGATTGGCAGACCTTCCTCACTTGTCAAGTGTCCTGGTTTGAGGTAAAACAGAACCAATTTTCCAATTTGTAATTTCACTTTTTAGCTGGGCCTCTTCTAACTGACTAAAGTCAGAAATTAACAGCATATTGTTCAGACACTGTTCACTCTCAGAGTGATAAAACCTGATTATACCAAGGAACGGTATGCACAGAGGCTCTTGCTTAGACTTATTGCTATAACAACCAAGGTCAGCTAACTTCGCTGTTTTGCCCCGTTAGAGGGTTGGAAGCGGAGAAGCACAGAGGGGTCCCACCCGCAGGGAGGAGCAGAGGGGACAGGCGACCCAAAACTGACCAACAGGGTATTCCATCCCTCAGTATAAAAGCTGAGGGCTANTAAACTCCTTATCTCTTCCTCTCCTCTCTGAGGAGAGAGGTGGGGAAGGGACATCTGTCGTTCTCCTTGGCCAATCTGGCCAAAACCACCACATCAAGGAAGGATACAGTGGTAAAAATCTGAGCAACGTAATAGGTGGGTCTGACTTTTAAGGACCCAAGTCATCTTAACTCCTGCTAAAGCATGTTTGTTGTAAGTGAAGGTCATCTTTCCCTTAGAAAATGAGGTCACCATGATATACCAGTGTAGGTTTAGATATAAGTAACAAATTTTTGCATCTTTTGTATGGGTAGACTGGGAGGGTTTTTCACCTGATCTTTTGCCAAATATCAAAAGGGAGTTATTGGAACTAATGGATTTACTGCCATAACCTAATGTGGCAAATCTTTCTTTTTATGCTAGGGCAAGAAGGGCTGAAAGAAAACAGAATGATACCAAGTCTTGATTAAAAGCCTACACTAACAAGATTTCCAGACTTACTCTGCAAAATAAAGTAAGGACGAGTACCTGTTATACAGAAAAAGGCACTAATCCTCAGCTTCCTAAATTTTAGTGATAGGTTAGTAGTACCTGAAATCTTAAAAAAAATGTATAGATGGATATATATAGATGTAGACTGCATGTAAATATATAGTCTGTATATTATATGCGGCCTGATTCATGTGATTAAAATGCTTATCACAGAGGAAAGACAAAATTTTTATCCTATAGTGAAATATGTATTATAAATCCCATATTCACCTTTAAAAACACTTTTAGAAGTGATTTGGCATATAAACTGAACTCCAGTGAGCCTGAGAGCTCACTGTACAAAACTGCAAGGTGAAGCGCCTGGCATGCCACAGCTATCGAAGAAAGTCGTTCACAGCTGTGTGCACAACGTTGCTATTGCAATTTCATGAGAATATCTGATACAAGAAAGCTGTTCAATATCTGCCAAACCATTTATAAGTGCAATTACAATATCAACATGCCCGATCATTCTAAATGAATGCACAAATTTGCCAAATAATTGCACAAACGCTTCTGTACATTGTCCTGAGCCTCTATAATGTTAGGAATTGGGATGAGGAGCTTTTCATCTAAGTGAATATTCATTGCCCTAAGTTACATAGATTCATTTCAGTTTTGCATATACTGTCAAAATAAATGAATTTGAATTTTTAAAGGGTAAAATATTTATCATACAAATTAATAAATCTTTCATTAAAAATAAATTCTAAATATTCTCTGGGTAGCATTTGAAACCATTATTAATGGATTCTGTTTCAGTTTTGATTCTTTTTTTCTTTTTGTAGTGTCTATCATATCCATTTTAAATTTTAAGTATAACAATGCTTCCCCCACTATTTGAACCAAGCTATTATTAAGGGATTGAAGTTTTCTGGTGAATGAAGCCGCCCAACAGCTTTTCATGACAAAGTTGGTAATTAGAAGGCCGATTTAATGGTGAATCAGGCAGAAATATTCAAACCATGACAAACGACTTTAATAATACAGCTTGCAATGCTTGAACAGAAATAAATTTCACTTCTGAAACTCTCGCCTTTTTCTGCCTGCCTGGAAGATAAAACTGTCCAGGAGGTATTTTGTACCCTTTATTCAGTATAGCTTTTACTAGAACTTAAGCAGGCCAAATAGCTTGCAAATGCAAAAACATCATTCAAGTTCTTATGATTTTTTTTTTTTTCCTGAAGGTAGGCTGTGTTGAGAATTCTGTGTAAGTCAAAGATTTATTTTTTTTACATCCTGCTTAACCACTGCAATAGTGTTTTATTGTTTTATTTCTGACTTGAAGCATTAGCAATAGTCTACACTGGCTTCAAAACTGAAAGCTAATTCCAGTGTTTGTCATAAGTTTGTTAAGATCACATGCATTCCACAGTTTGAAAAATTTCATTATTCTGTCCATGCTGGGGCTTCGTAATTGGATAGTAAGGATGTTCAAAGACTAATTTAGTGAATTGCACGATATTTTAAATGGAATTATGCAGGTTTATGGGGCCTCAGGGGATTGAGCTAGGAGCCTCCTGAGAAAATCTGTTTATCAGTAAATGATATTAGCAGCTTTCACCTAGCTTTTGTCTTCATTAAATTGCTGCTCTTCCAATTGAGGGTCACATCTGAGGACTGCTTTGATAATTTGTCATTATTGTCTTGTTTATTGGAGCATAAAGTTGATACAGCAAAGGTTGTGCAGTTATATACAACGTGCAAAGAAGTTCTTCCTACCAACCCTGCCAAAGCAAAACATGTCAGGAATACACAAGAAATTGTAACTTGACCAGTATTCCAATATATATTAGATCAGCACACCCCTGCTTGTTAATTTCCTAATATTTTCTAAATGAAGGTCACATTTTATACTCCAGGTTACATTGAATTTTGTTTTCTTTCTTTCTATTATTCTCAACTGCTAGTCTGAAATATTTCTTTTTTAAAAATGAAGTAAAATTTTGTTTTCTGTTAGAATGCCCCCTTTCCCAAATATACTCTGTGTGTGGCCAGAGTTTGTCCCAATGTATTGAAATAAATTTTCCATAAAATAGTGCATGGAGCAGATTTAGTCTATATTTTAAAGCACCAATACCACTTTTATGTTATTGTTTACAGCAAAGAATTTCAGTAAAATGTTATTTCAATGCTTGCATTTATAGGAAGGTTATTTGTAAATATAGACAGGCTATATCATCCAAATATTTGTTTCCTTTCACGTTATCAGCACTGTAGAAAATTTTTATTTCTCTAACAGAAACTATAGGTGAGATCTACTACTACTAGTCTATATAGATTGAGAGACTATTGACCAACTTTAGACATGCTTTCTTCAGGCCTCCTGTCTGTGAATTATATACTCTTTCAAACTTTATTTATGTGTAGAGATCATATGCTTTTTATAACACATATGAATTAGGCTTATTTAAACCACTTGGAAAGGCTTGGCAGTATCGCTACATTTTTTTATGCTTAAATTATCCTGCAGACTACCATAGGAGTGAAAGAGCATTCTTCTTATTGTATTTTATACCAGTTTCCTAAGAAGAACTGAAAACTATGAAGGTCTGAAACAAATAAATATATATATTCTTAAAATTAAAAATAAGTACAGTCTAGATAAGCACTAATCATCAGCATTAGTTGATGACAGCCATGTTATCTGGAACCTTTCTCACAGAAAAGTTTTCCTTCACAGGAAGCTGTGCCTGGAAGATGATTTCAATATCAAAATAGATTTTCTTGTTTTATGACATTTTAGTGTTTAAAGCAAGAGACTTCAGCTTCAGTTCCGCATTATTGTGAGGGGGATTCAGGTGCCAAAAGAAATTCAGGGCCAAACCCCAGTCCCTGCTCATGGTCAAAGTAGATCCTTTAGCCTGAAAGATTAAGTCAGGTTGTTCTGGAGACATGTGACAAAAAATCCTGTGAAGTTGTATGCATTCCTAGGCAGAACATAACAAACTGCCACTTCAGTGTGTAGGTCACATTTTGTTACCATTTGCAAATGCCTTGTTCGCCTTGGCCACAAGCCTTCAGCTCACCCTTTCATCCTTCCTCTTTTCCTTTTCTTTCTCCTGTTCTCCTTCCTGCAGATTAGCTGTTCTCTTCCTTGACACACTAGCATTTTTATATCCCCATTTACCTAAGTGTGTTCCTCCAACTTAATTTATCTTACCTTTCAACCCTCTGTTACTTTTGCTGTATCAGTTCCTACCTACTCTGCACATCACCCAAAACCCCAGCAACTTCAGTGAACTCGATGTGCAACTTTTAACAGAGCCATAAAAGGGAAGATTGACACTAAAATCCTTGTGCCTGGACTGTATCAGTAGTTCAGTGAAAATTTTCAGGTTTTCTACGTGTTCCTGGGCACAACTGTCTGTCTTAAACATTTGCTGATCTTGGCTTCTTGCTTGATGTTTCCATGTCCTGTTCTCATGCTGCTGCAGAACCACTCTAAGCAACAGAGGGAGCTAGAAGATATGTCTTACTTGAGTGGAAAACCTCTTGTTATTAACAGCACAGGATGTAAACAGCAGGAACATTCTGCATGTGGGTTCATAGGGATGAAATCTGGTACAGATGCCATAAAAAAACTTATGGGAAAGTGCAATTGTTCCATTATTCCTTTATTTGGACCACTAGTCCAGGTGGTTCACACTTTTGGGTATTTTCAAAGAGAACTGTCTCTCTCCAGTGACTATATGGGGAACTGCAGCACATGCTCTTCACCAACTAGTAGTTACAAAACATTTAAAAAGGGGTTAGCTCATCCAGATTCTTCCATTGTTTCTGCAGCTTTTGATTTCCTCTGAGACCAGGAGAGTTGCTTCTCTATTTTTCTCTCTTGGTATCAGCTTTAGAAAGACAGTAAACAAGATGGACCTCTGTATCCCAGTGACTCTTTGTGTTATGCATCAACAGCCATTGTACAAACATCTGCAGGCATGGTAGCCTACAGAAACCTAATCCTTTCCCCCATTTTACTTTGATGTTGTTATTACTGGTGACAGATTGATGCTGCCTTGCATCTAAGCTGAGACTGACATCCATTTTAAACATTTCTAAATCTTGCACACTTGGCTACACTGAGTAACACCTCCTGTAGGAGCTGAGAGCAGGTCAGGAGCTGAAGAGGTCACAGAACCTGTCTGCAGTGAGTGCCCCAAACATCATAGCTTGAAGCTTCCTCTACTTTCCTCTTAGGAGAAAAAAGCCAGCCAGCCAATGTTCCCTTAAGGGCCTTAGGCAATGCAAGGTAAAGAGTGAGACAGTGGTCCCTGGTGTCCTCCATCACTTCTTGGTATAGCTGCCTAACTCCAGGACAGGACAAGATATCAAATATTTCTTTCCCTTTCGTGCTTTCCCTTGGCTATTTTAGGCATTGAAATCTTTCCCCTTTTTTCCTTTTAACTCGCCAATATGTTGCTGTTGTGGGTCCTAATCTTAAAGACTCAGCATTTCCCACCCCATTGTTAAAAAGCTTTGGAGCGTAATTTGATTTTCTGTATTGTGCAGAGAGCTGGTATGTGAAAAGTAAGCATGACATCACTGAGCATCATGACATTGCAATCCTTTTCTGGATCTGGTCCTCACTGAACACATGGCACGGCAGTGACTGCTACAGATGCATAAACTATGAGTTTCCACAAGGCGTATTTGTCATCTATGACCCTTTAAATGTCACCTAAGACATATCTATACCACAACAAAAATTATGATAGAAGTTGCTGTAGGAGCTCCTTGAGCTGGCTTTGGGACAACTGGCTCTTGTCCGGGAGTCATGTAGAATCATAGAATCATAGAATTGCTGAGGTTGGAAGGGACCTTTAAGATCATCAAGTCCAACCATTAACCTACCCTGACAAAAGCCGCTTCTAAACCATGTCCCTAAGTACCCCATCTACCCTTTTTTTAAACACCTCCAGGGATGGTGAATCCACCACCTCCCTGGGCAGCCCATTCCAATGTTTAATAACCCTCTCAGTGAAAAAATNCCTAGTGTGGCTCACCACGCTATTCCTGATACAGGCTAGGATGCTGTTGGCCTTCTTGGCCACCTGGGCCCACTGCTAGCTCATATTCAGCCGGCTGTCCACCAACACCCTCAGGTCCTTTTCTGCCGGGCAGCTTTCGAGCCACTCCAACTCAATCCTGTAGCGCTGCATGGGGTTGTTGTGACCCAAGTGCAGGACCCGGCACTTGGCCTTGTTGAACCTCATACCATTGGTCTCAGCCCATTGGTCCAGCCTGTCCAGATCCCTCTGCAGAGCCAACCTACCCTCAAGCAGATCAACATGCCCGCCTAGTTTAGTGTCATCTGCAAACTTACTGAGGATGCATTCGATCCCCTCATCCAGATCATTGATAAAGATATTAAAGAGAGCCGGCCCCAGCTGGCAGAAAGGACTTCAAATCAACACTGGGCAAATTCCTAGCATTTAGGTTGTCCTGAGCTCTGTGCTGTTGCAGTCATCACTATAATTGCACCAGCTCAGGTACTGATACAAATATAGGCACAAGGCTGGCATGTATACATTTGGTTGCAGTGCTGTCATAACAAAGCTGTCTGCCAGAGTCCCATCAATGTGTCAATAGCATCAGCAGCTGAGACAGACCTAAAAACTTTACTGGTGATGCAAAATTTTCCCTGGAGATTAAATGGAATGAGTGTGGGGCTAAGATTATTATAGAATCATAGAACATGTTGCATTGGAAGAGACCTTTAAAGGCCATCTAGTCCAACCTCCCTGCAGTAAGCAGGGACATCTTCAACTAGATCAGGTTGCTCAGAGCCTCATCAAGCCTGGCCTTGAATGTCTCCAGGGATGGGGCCTCCACCACCTCTCTGGGCAACCTGTTCCAGTGTTTCACCACCCTCATTGTAAAGATTATATCTGCATAATGTTTTGTTTCAGTGAAACATAAGTGATTTTGTGGAACCAAAACATAGAAAAGGATAGTATTGGCCTTGTACCATCTTTCTGCTACCTTCTTCTCTGGAAATTAATTAGTTTGATGGTAGCTGGTAAATGGGGAATGATGGTGGAAATAGTCCTCAGTGGCTTACCCTTTATCCACAGTGAATTTAAAAGCAGACAAAATGTCTGGTTAGACTACATACCTAATTTTTACATGTCCATAAAAGAGGTAAAAGAAATTACACTCAGTGTCATGTATTGTTTTGAATAAAAAGCTAGATCTCAGACAAACCTGAAATTAAGCCTGTCTACTTTGTCTGCAACTTTTATGAGAGGATGCTCACATAAGTTTGATACTTCATATGCCAGCATGTCTTGTAATGCTCAGTAATACATATCTGGGGCTTCAGTGCAAATAATTTTGTTGTCTTATTACAACTAAACTAAACTATACATTATGTATGTTTTGCATGCGTGAAAAATATTTTGACATGCAGAATAAATAGATCTACAAAACCAGAAAAAATCATTAGACTGTTGGAAAATATTCTGAACACCTGAATGTGAAGGGACATAGTCATAGATTAAGAAGCAACATGCAGATCCAACTATTGCTTTGAGAGAAAATTAAGATATTAAATAATTTAAATATGAAAGCGAGATTATCATGGGGGTCAATGTGAAAGTATAAACTTATGGCTCCCAGCTGCAGTGGGGGCAGCTCAACTATTGTGAATACAAGGACACACACTCGTTCTCCGTGTTAATCTGCTCTGGGTTTATATATGTATTTTTCAATTCTCAGGGGACATCAAAATGGTAATGATTTCTTATTTTTTGTAAAGAAATGGAAATACAGCCTTTCGTGACAGCTGCTACTTCAAAAATGATCTAAAATATTTATGCAAATTACAGCTTTTAAAATCTTTTCACTGAAGTTGTTTTCCCTTTTTAAGAAAGACTCTGACAATTAAAAATATAAACCAAAAAGCATCAGAACCGTGCCTGTTATTGTTTAGTCCATAACAAAGATGGCTGTATATACCCTTATTATGAGTCTTTTCTATCTGAGCAACCTTGCTTAGTAAAATTGGACAATTTATCACCCCAGTGCCTGCAGCAGTATGCACTACATGCAAGTGATTAGTTTCCCACTTCAGCTACCAGCTTTGATACACCTCTGAGAAACTTGTAGTCTGAATGAAAAGGTCTGTGTGGAGTTTAAACTAACTCTTGGGCACCAGATGGCCCAGGAGACTAATAGTGGGCTGTAGTGCCTTCTGCCCATCTCGGCAGTAGCTGAGACCTGGTTAACATCTGAAAATTGTTTCTTACGACAACCCAGAAGAGGATTCTGGTGCACTTTAACACAGAAGGTAGAAGATATGATGTTAGGTGTGTTATGTGAGATGTCCAGGTGCCCCACATGGTCAACAATGACACACAGGGTGATTCTATCCATGGCTTCCTGCGGTTGCCTATCTTCCTTCCCCTCCTGCAACTGTATGGACTAATGAGAGGAGCTGTACCTTTATGTTAGACACTTAACACTGGGAAGAATTAATTTGAGCTTCTGGTTGTGATTTCTGCACCTAATCTCACAAAACCCAGGAATTTTCTGGATCTGAAGACCATAGTCTCCTTTGAATCCTGCAGCAGGCCTCTCCTGAGGCCCACCTCTCAGGGTAGCTGGGCAAACTTACACTTCCAACACTTGTTTCATGAATACATAAGCAAATGATTTCAATCTCCAAGGCTTTCGCAACAACCAAATTCAATTACACAATGCAAAACAGTGTATAAATAACAACAATAATTTTTAGGATGCACCCAGCCTTTTCTGAGCTGAATAAATTCTTCACAAGTCTTTGTACATTTAGAAGCATAAGAAAAAGTTCTAAGAATGCTTTTGCTCTATGAGACTATGGAAAAATAACTGGAATAATAATTCTGTCGGAGAGGTAACAATGGAAGGTCTCCTTGAATCCGTTAACACCAGTAGTTAGACTGTACAGAGCTGGAAAGAAAAGAAAGGAAAAAAAAGAAATTTAATCTCTAGCTTCTAAATTACTAGAAATGAAAACAAGTACTAGTGTAATTTGGCCAGTGATTCAATAGTGGAAAAGGGGAGCCTTACTTTATCTGAAGCTGTTAATAGGCTTAGAGTCAATAATCATTTAATCTCATTAAAAAAAATGTGAAAGAGAAAATTTTTAGCTGTAACTTGTCATAAGTACTTCACTCCAGATCTGCCCCAAACTAGAGATTTCTGAAGAGCTTTTATAAATATAAGAGTCAGTAGCAGAGTGTATTAGCAGAAAAGTAATTTCAGACTTGTGAATGCCTGGGGCATCCAGGGAGACTGGGATTGAGATCTGATTTCCACCCAAATTTTATGTCTAGCAAATCAAAATCATTAGTGCGATTGCTTAAGCCACACTATAGTTCATTGAGAAACCTAGGTGTAAAGCAGTTATTTCTCTGAAGGCTACTCCTTGATTTTATAGAGGGATCCACCAATTATTATGTATTCTACAGGAAAAGGGAGAAAGGCAGGTGTCTCGGAAAGCCTGCGATGAAAGATCCCGAGTGCCAACCCTATGCATTCTATCCGAGCCCCTGCTTCACTGGCAGTTTAGGGAAATTGGGTGTGGACCTTCAGATAGTTCTACTAGGCTCCTAATGTCTAGGAACTGCTCAAGTGTCTGCTTGCAGTGCATGCATCCTGCGCCAGCTTCCTGACTGTTCATCGCTAGGTACTTTGAGTTTCACAGCACCTTTCTTACAGATACGGTTTCAGTGAGGGGCTTTCTACGCTGCTCATTGTGAGCTGCTTCGCAACTTAGATTTCTGTTTGTAAGAGCACTCCCTTCTGTTTCGGTATGTGTATATACTGCAAGTGTTACTTAATTTAATTTCTTCTCTTAACCACAGTCTGGATAAGTTTTGGACAGTCAGCTGACATCTCAGGTTTAAACTTAACCAGGACATTGTGATAAAATTTTCTTAGATCCAAAGTTTCATTGGGAGTCATTGTATATAAAATACTTGACTCTGTTGCAGATCTTTAACGCTTCCATATTTAATTTCATTATGGCAGGAAATTTCTTTTGAATTCTGCTCTTTAGAAAAAGGAAGTTTTAGCCCCTCAAAGACCCAATAAATTACTAAAACAGGGCAATTTATGATCTTCCATGCATCTCTGCAAAGAAAATTCTCCCTGCAGGTAGACACAGTCTGTCTAAGATTCAAAGATATTAGAGGCAATTTTATGAAAGGGATCATTAATTATAAGACATGAAATTTTAATAGGAGGCTTCTTTTTCCTGATATCTTGCATGAGCCAAGATCAAAGTAACTCCCATATGTTGACCTAGTAAGCATTTTAACTGAGAAGATCAGCTTCTCCGGATGCTTGTCCGTCCTTTTTAACCTCAGATAAATCACACAAGTGATATGTTTTAGGAGAGTGTTCACTTCAGTGTCACATATGTAGCCATATGAGGTGGATAAAAGTTGCTTCTTGTTCATGAGAGGACAGAACTGGGTTCCACCAGTGACAGTTGTGCACATCATCACAGTCAGAACAAGGGTTCCTGATGCCTTGTCAAAGTTTCAGCTTGCCTGCTGCTTGACAAGATGCCTAACTGTACCCAGTCTTTTATAACAGTGTTATAGGAACCTTTTTCCTTCCATGTAACATCAGCCACAAACCATGCTCAGTCATTAATTAACCCCATTGTGATAATCCAAATTTGGCTACTTTTTCTACATGGTTGTGCTCAAATACACACCATTTCTCGCATTAAGGTTGAGGCCAGAAGGGATTCATATCACTGTATCAGTGATCTTTTCTCTTCATTACTGACTACTCCCTCCATCTTTGTGTCATCTGTAAACTTCATTAGTGATGATTTTATATTTTATTCCAGGTCATTGATAAAAATGTTAAATAGAACTAAACCCACTGGAACTCAGATAGAAATGTACCCAGTCTACAATGATTACTCATTTATAACTACATCTGGAGAGCTATCAATTAGCCTGTTTTTAATCTATGTAATTGGTGCTATATAATGTATTGTTCTAGTTTCATAATCCAGTTGTCACATGTCACCAAGTCAAATGCCTTACAGGAGGTTTAGTGTATTATATTCACAAAATTACCTTTAGTAACTAAACTTTTAATCACATTACAGTATCAAGACCAAATTTCCACCAGACCATACTGATTTCCTTTAATTATATTATTGTGCTTTAATTATTTGTTACTGAAGTTCCATATAATCCGTTATTTTGCACAGGACAATATGTCTATTATTATCTCAGCCATTTACTTTAGATTTTGCTCTATGCATTTTGAGCTTCAAAGTAGTTTAAGGGCTATTGAAAAGACAGTACTTATGGCCCAGGGAGCTCCTCTTTGAGAAACCTACTAATTTTCTTGCGTGCAAGTCACCTGTTAATTTTTTGTTGATAATTCCAGTATCTGTATTTTAACTGAATTGCTTTTAGACCGGAAAGTGTTTCATCATCCTCTAAAGAGACTATATCACATGGCTTTTTCTCATCTATAAAAAGACTTTCTTGCTGAATGTTTCCGCCTTTTCTGTGTTACTACTCATGTTGTGTAGTACCATGCAACTACTTTTGTTAGGATTTCTTTTGTTGATTCACTTCAAAAATTTCTTTCTGTTATCTTTAATTCTACTTCTCACACATTTCTATTGTGCTTTTTTGCTTCCGTTATCAATTTCCTTCAGATGCTATATCTTCATGTGTATTCAGTTCATCTCAACTTCTTTTTACTTGTGTTATATATGTATAATCTGTACTTTGAAGCTCATATACCTTGCACGCACCTAATCCTTGGATACTAGTAANTATATATATATATCTATGTCATAGTGTGTCATGGTTTAACCCCAGCCAGCAACTAGGACCCTACAACATCTCGCTCCCTTCCCCCGTCCCTCCCAACCAAAGGGTGGAGAGAAAAGGGAGAAAAGGAGGGAGAAGAGAAAAAAACCCCACCTTGTGGGCTGAGGTAAAGATATATTNTTGAAGCTCATATACCTTGCACGCACCTAATCCTTGGATACTAGTAAACAAACATAAGACTATGGAGAAACAGTAGCTTATCCATATTTAAAGTTGCAGTTCGTTTCCAGTGTGTGTCTGTGTTTAGTCCTCATCTTCAAATGTANTAACAATAACAATAATAATAACAATGGTAAAAAAAATAGAGAAGACACAAGTCACTCGCACCACCCCCTGAACTGGTTGCCCAGGCTGACCTGAGCAGAGGTAACAGATTCTGCCCCCCCATTTATATACCAAGCATGACATCTATGGTATGGAATATTCCATTGGACATTCTATTCTGCCTATGCCCCTTCTCAGCGTCTATGGGAAGCCGAAAAAATTCCTTGACTAGTATAAACATCACTTGACAGCAACTAAAACAATATGCATTATTGACATTCCTTTCACACCAAATCTGAAACACAGCAACCACTAGAAAGAAAATTATCATCTCAGCTGAAACCAGGAAGTAGTGTCATATGACATCTGCATCTGAGGTAGAATTTCCCACAAGAGTTGAAGGAAATTAAAGAAATGTTTAATAAATTATGAGATGTTAAATGTGTATGGCTTCCTCATAATAATAAAAAAGGCTAAGATTTGGTTTTGCTGGGCAGAAAAAACGTGGGAAAAAGAGAGAGAGAACATATTTTGTATGATGCTTACATACAAGATCAATGCACAACACAGATGTTCCTCCGAGAAAATGCCGATTTGCCTGGCTTTACGTTGACAGTTCACTGGGGCATGGAAGCCTTCACTTGGTGAGGTCTCATGAGGTGAAGGAAAAAAACAACTAAAAGCAGCACTTCTGGGTTCAATTTATTTTGGAATGAATGAGTACCTGGAATGATGGTGTGGAGATGGGACTGGTCAGTCGGAGATGCAGCTTGGGGAGGGCTAGCGGGGATGAAGGAGCTCAGTCCTAGAAACTAAAGAACATTTTTCTTCCGCATCACAATCCAGCTGTACCCCAATACTGGTCAGGGCAGCTGCTGTCATTCATATGATACCATATTCCAGATGGCAATAAGGGGAGAGACAAAAAAAAGAACCCTTAGATCCACTGTATCTATCCACATTTCTTCAACAATTGTGATCCCCCAAAATAAAAACATCTAATAATAATACCAAGCTAAAACCAGAAATCAGCTCATAGACAAGAAGTTACCCATGTCAGAACTGCCCCAGTTTGCCCAGCCTGATAACTACCTCTTGCTTAGTCCGAATGGGATAAAAGGAGTACGTATTACATCCTCTGGGAAGCCCATCATCCGGGAGGATGAAATAACACACTGTACTTCCAGGGGTAGCACTTAGGCAACAGCATCATGTCTTCGCTGTTGCTTTCTTCCTGCTTCCCCTTTATTCCTTCTCTCCAAAGTTCCACAAACTTTTCTGCGGAGTGGGACGCTTTCAACAGTGCGACTGAAGAAGACCTGTGCTCTCCCTTCCCTGACTGTCCCACGCATACAGTGCACACTGTAAAGCCAAGCTCAGCTTAAAATGAGATCTCCCAGTTTCTGAACTAGTACTGTAAGAATTATTTTATTACATGAAAGGGAGAAATGCACACTTTATGAAAGAGAGTGATTGTGACTGTGGATTTCAAGGTTGCTACTGTGTTTCAGATATGATCCAGCATCCAACGTGTGACCCAGCAAGTGTCTTAAGCAGAGGAAACTCAACGGGAGAAGTCTCAATGGCTTATCCATGCCCAGGCAACAGACTGTAGTCCCCCAGGAAAACTTTATGGCCAAACCACAAGCATGCTGAGTGTCTCAGATACTTCTATGGTTTCTGTGGTCTTTTTTTTGTGACTTTTGGGACTTTGGCAACTTCTGGAACCAGGCACCCAAGTATTTTGCTGAATTTGTCTCCTGGTGTCAATAATAGTGTATCCCCAGCTGCACTCCGCACTGTCTCTGACAGAAAAGCTGCCAGCATTTGCTCAGCAGGCAGTTTTGCTGAGCTTGCTGTAACCGGGTCCTCCAGAGTATTGTATAGCTTTTTTCCAAATGTAATAATTAGGATTCTTTGGACCAGTAGGACAAGCTGATTGCCATTAGCAGTGCCTTTTCCTCCCTGTTACCACATATGCACTAGTGTTTGTTTTTGTTATTGTAAAAGTAAAGTATGACTGCATTTTCCTCCTCTTCTTTTGATCCTAATGCTCAGCTTGCCCCTGAACTTTTGATATCCCCCTCCATTTCATAGTGTTTGATCTAGCTATCTAAAATCAGGGAACACACAGGATCACAGCATCCAGAGCTCCACGTTAAGAAATGAACCTGGAGAGCAAAGACTTCCTCCTTCCCTCAGTTTTATCACTTCAGCGGAAAGTCAAGTGAGTTCACAGTGAAGGACGTGATTCAAGCACAGCGCATCCTAGTTTCCATGACTCCCTCTGTCCCTTTCTGTGACCTGTGCTCTGGTCCAGCCTTGAGTTAAATTTCCATCCCTCGGAAGTGAAGGTGCAAATGCAGCTACTGTAGATCCTTCAGCTTTGTTTTGATATATAGCAGTGCTACCTAGCCAGGTATACAACAAGGATGCTTGGGAACTGAGTGTTACAAACCTTACCATAGGTGTAACCTCACATGAGATTTAGATGCCCTATGCTTTCATGAGATCTTCATTTATACTCAAATCACATAGGAGCTAGAATAAAATATTACTCTGTAATCGTCTCATCTAACTTACCGCATGGTGTACAATTCATCACCACAGCAGCATCCTCCTGTTGCCCCATTCTGTGTTTGGAAAATGCTGAAAGGACTTTCGTTTCTGAATGACTTAATATGATATTGATCTCTGATTTTTCATACAGTTCACTAAACTGATTGTTGTTTCTCTTTGGCAGTGTTATTAGCAACAACAAGGGAATCTATTACCTGCTGGCTACCGTCAGCCATCAGGCAGAGAAAATAAGCTATTCACACTTCTTGTTGAACATGACATGCGTTAACAATATTTGGCAAAAGCGTTCTATTTTTTTTCTGGTTTTGTTCCTGTTCTCTATTTACCAGAAAGCCCCACCCTTTTTATTCCTGCATCTTCCTCACGGCTCTTTTTTTTACAGGAGATGAGTTCTTTATAGTTAGAATCATTTGCATCAAATTAAAAGAGAAACTGCTATGAACTTCCTATTTTAATGAAACCCTGAAATCAACACTTCACTAAGCAAAAGAGGAACAGGTAAACAGATAATTTTGTTAGCTGATCAGAAAGGTATTTTTTAGTATGTATTAGGGAAAGCACAACTGGAGATTTCTCTAGACATCATTGCAGAGAACTCAATAAAGAGATTTTCTTCATATACTGAAAATAAAAAATGGATGGATTTAATAAGCTGCTAATAAGCATGAGATTAACATTATATAAACCTTAAATGATGACATAGCCAGTTACCTCATTTCCAAAGATATGGTTGTCACTGAAATGATACTTTTCTCATATGAATATGTCTCAGAGCAGCAAAATTAATATTGAAGAGTTTTTGTCTCATGGGCATTGAATGTAAGGGTGACTCCTCCAACACAGTGATGAACTGATCAAAGGTTTAAATACAATGTAAGAGTCAGGGCCCTTCTTCTGACTTTGGTGAGGGGCAGAAAATGAAGACCAGGTCAGCCTATATACACAGTTCACAGGGAATTCACATAATGTAACATGCTGCAGATTTCTATGCTGGAGCTTATTGTCTGACCTTCCTCTTCTGTTCCTGGAAAGGAAGAGGTATTTTCAAGGAGAGAATGATTCATGTCACCATGACATAGGCCATGAAAATTGGGGAGAGAAATAACATCCCAAACAAGTTTGGGGTATGTTTAGTTTGGAGAAGAGGAGGCTGAGGGGAGACCTCATTGCCCTCTACAGCTACCTGAAGGGAGGTTGGAGAGAGGTGGGTGTTGGCCTCTTCTCCCAGGTGAATAATGACAGGACCAGAGGAAATGGTCTGAAGTTGTGGCAGGGGAGGTTTAGGTTAGATATTAGGAGGAATTACTTTAGTGAAAGAGTGGTCAGGCACTGGAACAGCCTGCCCAGGGAGGTGGTTGAGTCACCATCCCTAGAGGTGTTTAAGAAACTTCTAGATGTGGCACTTCAGGGCATGCTCTGGTGGCAGAGATTGTAGGTTATTTGGTTGGACTCGATAATCTCAAAGGTCCTTTCCAACCATGAAGATTCTGTGATTCTATGATTCTATGATTCTAAGTCTGTTTCCATCCATTAACTACAAGAGTCCACCATGACTAAGGTGGATACAGATGTCTTTATGACAGACATATAGAGGTAGTGGACTTCATGCCCCTCTTTTTTAGGGGAGGGTGATGCTGATGATTTCTTAAGGAAACCAGGTGCATGCCCATGTGTGTTCCTTTCACTGTATATCTCTGATTTGCAGGTAATTTCTGAATCCATTGACCAATTTCTGTGATTCTGTGTTATGTTTCAACATAATTTGGCAAAAAAACAATGGTCTGAAAGATGTTTGGATTCTCAAGCAGTTAAACATTGTTATCATTCTTTATTTTGGGATTATTCCCCCCACGCCCCGCCTTTACTACTGCACTCCTACAAATGATGCTCAGAGTTTGCTTAGTAGAAAAGCTCTCCTGCAGTTCTAATTCTCATTTGGGACGCTTCTCTGACTTTTTTCAAGATATCCACTCCTCTGCTTTACCTTTAGCACATATGCCAGTTTATGCTTTTGCAGTTCATAGAACAGAATTCATCCCACAAAATTTCAGTGGTGTCTATTTTACTCATTATTTTTTTAAATTTCCTGCCTTTTGTTCCCCTTTACTGTTGATATCCTAGGTAGATGAGTAGTAACATTGACTGGAAAATCTGAACTGTGAGGTAGAGAGAAAAATGAGGAGACATAGTAATATTTTTAAACTATATAGAAGATGTTGAAAGAGGTGAGGATAAATGGGCTTAAATTAATGAGATTCCAGTTAGACATCTGGGAAACACTGCTAGCCATAAAGTGGTAAAGTGGTAGATTAAGTTGCCTAGGGAGGCCGTAAGAGCTTCATCAATGGAAGTTTTTAAGAACAGGTTGAACAAACCTCTGCCAGGATTGGTGCACTTATAACTGATCCGGCCTGCAGGAGTCTTAAATTTGCGTGAAATATGGTCACCACTCACAGAAGTTATACTAATACTGCAAGACTGTCATGATGCAAAAGACACACAGCAGAAGGCAATAGAAACCTATCAGGAGGTGACACCACTGCACTGCTGAAGTTATGCCTTGCTTTCTCCTCCTTGTCTTCCACCTGGTTCCTCTCTTTCCCCAGGAAAACACAAGACTGCAGTGCAGGGCCTGAGAAGGCAGGGTCAGATAGGAGGGATGTGACTTGCAGAGGGAGGGAAGGGGACGAGACTCTGGTGTGCTACAGATACACTTCCTTGACAGCCTCTTTCTTCCCTACAATTCACACTAGCCATATCCTAATCATGAGGCACAGGAAGCTACCCATTTCCCAGATCTGGATGCATACTCCAGCCAAGTCCTTACTCAGTGCCAGGGTAAGAGCCTTTTCCTTCTTTGCCCCAGGACACCTGAGCCTAAGGGAAGCAAGAAAGACTTAGTCGCACAAGTTCCACGCTCTGGACACCAGGGGCGCTGGGACCATAGTACCCTTCAGTAGGATTCTTTATTGTTTTTCTCTCCTCCTTCCCATCTGATTTGCATTTTTCAGATCTTTATCCTGATCCACGTCTTCTCTGGAAGCAGCCCTGCAGAGAAAGGCTTGGGGATGCTGGTGGATGGAAAGCTGGACATGAGTTGGCAATGTGCTCACAGCCCAGAAAGTCAATTGTATCCTGGGCTGCATCAAAAGAAGTGTGGCCAGCAGGTCAAGGGAGGTGATTCTGCCCCTCTACTCCACCCTGGTGAGACCCTACCTGAAGTACTGTGTCCAGCTCTGGGGTCCCCAGTACAAGGAAGACATGGACCTGTTGAGTGGGTCTAGAGGATGGCCACAAAAGTGATCAGAGGGCTGGAGCACCTATGCTGTGAGGAGAGGCTGAGAGAGTTGGCGTTTTTCAGCCTGGAAAAGAGAAGGCTCTGGGGAGACCTTATTGTGGCCTTTCAATACTTGAAGGGGGCTTATAAGAAAGACAGGGACAAACTCTTTAGCAGGGCCTGTTGCAACAGGTCAAGAGGTAATGGCTTTAAACTAAAAGAGAGTAGATTCAGACTAGATATAAGGAAGGGATTTTTTTTTTTTTAATTATGAGGGTGGTAAAACACACAAACAGGTTGCCCAGAGAAGTAGTAGATACCCCATCCCTGGAAACATTCAAGGTCATGTTGGGTGGGGCTCTGTGCAACCTGATCTAGATCTAGTTGAACATGTTGCTGCTCATTGCAGGGTGGTTGGACTAGATGACCTTTAAAGGTCCCTTCCAACCCAAACTATTCTATGATTCTTCCTCTCCTTCTTCTTCCTAGTTACCTCCTCATTTGTCAGTTATCATTTTTCTTGCCCTATTTCCCCTCTCTTTGAATATCTCCTTCTTTTATCCAAAGCCAGTTTGCTTTTTAATTATATTCTCTTTTAAAACTAAATCCCCTCATTCCAAATTAGATTAGTTAAGGATAATTGAATTTAAGTAAGATCTATGTAAATATAGAGAACTGTGGACATTTACTGTTATTTATTACAATACTTAAAAAACAAATTTTATTGAATTAGATAATTTTTTGATTGCTTGAATCCTCTTCCTGCTGCAGTCTACCACTGTCTACCACAGCACCCAATGAGAAAAATTAGCAGATTTTGTGTTTGTTTATGTCATTCTGAAACAAAGTTCAGATCACGTTATAACACTGTTCTACTTTTTTTCCTGGGAAAAGGCTGTCTCTCAGACTCAAAGCAAACAACATACTTAGGTCAGTATTTACCACCTCTTATTAGAATAATTGTTTAATAATTAAGACATGCATATCTCAGCCAAAAACCTTACTTCTGTAAATATATCATTTGCTAGAAAATATCCTGTTCCATTTCCCTGTAAATTATTTCACAAAGTTTGAAAGCAGTGAAACACAGGTATACATATAGATACATATGCATTTGTATAAATATTGTTTAATAAATATACACGTAACTCGAGGACTAATTAGGAGAGACATAAGAAACAGTAAAGGTAAACATGAATTAGGAGAAAACACAGCAAGGTGGTCAGCTATCACTGGAACTGTAAAATTTAGAGAAGGGGTAAATTAAATAGTGTGGAACCCGGGGATACTTATTAAGCCATCAGCGGGGAGCAAGATGATGATGTCACACCTAGCAAAGGGAGGAAGACTCATGTAAAGTTGGAGGAGATCCAGTTTGTGCTGTAGATTTATGCAGTTAATTTTGTCCCTTGACTGCATTCAGATAAGCATTTCTCCTCTACATACACCAAGAAAATTGCTGCATTATAGCTGTGTTAATGGTAATCAGCATGCTAATGAGCACCAGAAGGTCGTTACAGAAAAGAGAGGTTCAAAGATGTATAACCTAGAGGAGAAGATGAAGTAAATCTTTAGGGAATGCAAGTGTCTTGTTTGTAGGTCATAGATTATTTGTTTTGGTCATTGTAGAGCACAGGGAGTCTAATTTAAGGACAGAAAAAGATTAAGCTTTTTGAATTTTAGGAGCAGTATAACGGAATTAAATATATGCCTATGAAGTAGACAGCAAACAGTGCTGGATTGTTTTTATTCTATTCTAACGTGTTCCTTGATAGAGGTTATACAAATGTAGTTTATGTCTTTTATAACATGAATCTAACACTTATTCATGCTTAATATAAAATCAAAATAAAACTACACTTACAGCATTTTGTATTTCTAATGACACAGCCTAAAAGAGGAAAGGTTTTGCAGAAAGAAAATCAGAGCAAGCATGTCAAAATATAAAGTGAACATTAAAAGGGAGTAAAATCAGAGGAAAATGAAAATCTATCAATGTGTAAGAGATGCCAGTGAGATAAAAGAAACCATGCAAAATAGTAGTTATAAAATTAGTAAAAAGTTGAATATCAGTTACATAAATATCATAGGGAGGATGTAAAATGCTAAGTTGGTAAATATCTTCCTATTTAATTCAAGTTTCTATTTCTGTTTCAAAAGGTTAATGTGTTCCCTGTTACTCAGAAAAGAATGTGCATGCATTTGAATGGTTTTCTCAGAGAGAAAATGAGACTGAATAAGGACTACATATGTTTTAGAGGAAGCCCTTAGGGAGGGGGACACCTTACAGAAATATCGAGAGAATAGGTTTATATGTCGTGTAACACCTCCTATAATCTAGGCAGACCACATTTAGATGTAGATCTTCCAAAAAAGTCCCACTGCCCCATACTGGCAAGTAGCTGAAGTAGTTGAGGTTCAAAGGAGAATTGCACATCCGAACTCCAGCAGGAAAAATACAACGCTGGTTTTAAAAGGGCATTTGCATTTAGGTGGTTGAAGAGGGTACACCAAGCTTTTCTGGAACTCCAGAAGCTAGAACTTGAGGGAAGCAAACACCAGCCCAAACAAGTCCACCCAACCTTTTTCTCTAGGTTGGTTTTTTTTTTTTTTTTCCTTTTGTCCCTTTGTTGATGGGTCTTAGGGGAAAAAAAGTAGCTAAAGATTGCATCATAAAACAATCCTATCTTGAGCTGTGGGTAAAAAATCCATCAGCTTGTCAGAGGCATTGGTAAGCTGTACTGGATGTCCAGAAACTGAGAAACTGAGATCAGGAAGTCTGATCCTTCCTGTGGGGATCAGTTCCACCAGCTAGAAGCGCGTGTCATCCCCACTAGTTTTACCATTTGGAAGATCTAAGCTGATTATTTATGCCTCCTTATAGTGAACAGAGAGGAATCGGTATTTCCAGGGGGTGGACTCACCCTAAAGTAGACAGAAAGGACACAATAAGTTTACCACCATGGGCAATCGATGTTTGAAATGCTCTACAGTCCTGTGTCACCTGCATCAGGTTGGTTAGGCATAAAATTATAGAACCGTTTTGGTTGGAAGAGACCTTTAAGATCATTGAGTCCAACTGTTAACCTAATGCTGACAAGTTACTACTAAACCATGTCCCTCAGCACTACATCTTCTTTTAAATACCTCCAGGGATTGCTACTCAACCGCGTTCCTGGGCAGCCTGTTCCAATGCTTGATAACCCTTTCTGTGTAAAAATTTTTCCTAATATCCAATATAAACCTCCCCTGACACAAACTAGGACCATTTCCTCTTGTCTTATCACCTGTTACTTAGAAGAGACCAACCCCGACATACCAACTTCTCAGAAGCTAGGGGAGACACAGGCCCTTTTGAAATGTCACCTGGAAGCCAGGTGAGCACCCCTGGGCATCTGATTTACACATGGGCAGCTGGATCGAGGTGTAGCTGCTCAAGATGAGCTGTCTTCTAGGAGCACCTCTCTCCATCTTTCAGCTGCAGAAGGTGTTTTGCAATAGCAGCCTACCTCTTAGTCTGTTTGAAATAAGAGGAAAAAGACTTTAACTGCACATTGTTTATAAAAATTAAATTTTCTTCTACAGAGTGCTTTGGGCTCTATTCCTGTGAGTACTTTTCAAAGCTGTGAGAAGGCTGAGCTTCCAACATATTTTCTAAAGACACTATGCAGTAATCACTTTCTCTTCTTCTCTTCGTCTCATAAGTAACTAGAAAAAAAAAGAAAGATAGCTCTGAAAAACTGCAATATTGACTGGGGCAACCTGTGTAATTTGTATTCACAGACAAAAGAAACAGCAATGGAATTAAAGGTAAAATCTGCAGAGAAACAAGTATAGTGGCAAAATGCTGTGACAAAAGATGTGAGAAAAGCCACAGGACAGAAATCAGGTATGGGGTGATGGATATGGCATCTGGTATGACCCCAAGAAAAGACAGTGCTCAGAGCAATGGACAAACAACAATAACAAAAGCATAAATTTATAGTATGCCAAACAAACAGAAAGTTGCGTAAAGTCAGGATGGCTGATTGCAGTAATTGTTGAAGGACAGTCAAATTACCTTGGGGAAAAATGTTTTAAATGTTTTACCATATGTCAAAGAGTTTTTGAAAGACAGATATGGACTCAACGTAGAGGTGGATTCAGTTGCATTTCCTAGAAGAAATATTTAGTTCCGAACTCGGCATATCAAAGCAACAATTGTTTCTCACGATACACAAGGATGAAAATAGAAACAAAAACCTTCAAGAACAGGCTGCTGCTGGACACTGCCAAAACATTAATAATAGCAGCAAATATCCATGTGTACAATGTTTTCGTCTGGACAATGCATACTGTGTGTTATGAGATACTGTTTAAAGTAATTATTAAAACATTTCATGTTTCCCACAAAGAAGAATGTTACGCATTGTGATCTTTGCTACGTTTTCATCAATTTCTCATAAAGATTGTATGGTTACAGTTTCCTGTCTTTATGGTCCTAAAGAGAACGAAGAAGAAGATTAATGTTTCTGATGGCAAAAAATTAGCAGGATGGTGCGTTGAGGAGAAAAGGCAATTAAATTAAACCACTCAGAATTTGCTTGATGGGATTCTGGCTTCAATTTAGTTGTCAATACATTGACATACAATGATGTTTGAGAGATGTGGTGTTTTCCGCCTCACCTCAAGCTGTTGCTCCAGAGGAGGACACTTCTACTGTAGATTTTATGTAATATCTGACAGGACTTTGTGGACATGTGAGATATTTTTATGGTATCCAAAATGTAGATAGATTCCTATGTGATGGCAACTGATTTGAACCCCTATATTTTGGATTCAGTTGCTTAAACAGAGATATCTAGTGTCATTTGAAATGCACCAATGTACCCTATCCAACCTCCCAGTTCTTGCATGGGCATCCCATATGTCCTAGGTCAAACCTAGCAGCCCCATGTAGACAGGATATTTCTGGCAGCAGCAGAAGTGTAGCACTTTAGGAAAGGTTCCGAAAAAGACCTTTTGATGATAAAACTCAGAAAACAAAATGTGAAGATATAAGTTCTTCTCTAGAAAAGATGAGACAATATATTAAAAGTCAATAAAATAAAGGAAGATAGAGAGGAAGAACGTGGGCCGTATTTATTTACCCTATATCTTAACGCAAGAGCTAGAGGACGGTCAATTAGAGTTAATAGGGACAGATCCTAATCTGAGAGGAGGAGATGTTTCCAAACACTACATTACATGTAGGAACACTACCCAGAATATAGTGCTACTCAGAAGGGGGTTGGATATCTAAAATGTTTGGGCTTTTTACAGTAATGATAGAAAAAACCCAACTTGATGTGAATTACGGGGGTCCAGGCGTTTTCCTTTGCTTGTCAAATACGAGTTTGTAGAATTATTATTATTCTCCTCCTTCAGGTACCCTTCCCATGTCCCTTTGCACGATTGTCTAAGGTCACCAGTTAAGTCTTTTATCACACTCCTTAGGAATGGTCATCTGACATATTTTAAATGCTTACTTTACATTAAATGAATATTATCTTGGAAGAGTTTCATTCATTCCGTTAATTGTAAAGGCGTCCTAAAACAACTAGCTCATATGTAGACCTCTTCTGAGCAGATGAATCCTGGAGGGCCCATAATGTGTTATGTTGTGCTGTACCATGACCTACAGGCCAGCAAGCTGGGGACAACTCTACAACTTGTAGTAGCCAGTGTGGGAGCTTATGTTAGAAGCAGCTTAATCTACATTTGGCACACAGCCACTATCACATTTCTTCCTTTATTGGCTGTTCTTACAGGCACTAAGTACAGGGTTAGGTGAACACCAAGCCTCACAGAAAATAGAAGTAACTGTAGTAAGCTCTCTCTATTTGGTATAATGTCTAGAAGTAATATATATGTACACATAAGTATGTGTGTGTGTGTATTGTTATATACCACTATATATTACTATGTGTTATTATGTGTACTAAATTAGATATAAATATAGTATATTGCCTAGTAATGACATTATTATTGACAAAATATCTAGCTTCAGCAAAAATGTTGGTCTATACTGCAGATTGTGTAGTGAAACATTTGCTTGCCTGTTCTTATGCATCAGTCAGTTTCCATGCAAACTTCAACAGTTTTTTGTAGGCACGAAGTATTGCATATACAGCATCACTATATTCGGTTTCCAAGTTTCCTAGAAACTTGTCTTAGAAACAAATATGTTCTCTAGAAGAATTTTTGTGTAATTTGGGAAAAACTGTCATTTTCTACAATAAATATGACCTTTACTGAGCAACACATGCAGTCAAACTTTTGTGCACTTCCTGTATAGATCGTAGAAGTACAAACTTGAAGAAGAAAAGAAAATTATGGGCTCACTTCTGGAATGTTAACCTTCATTTACTTCTTGTTTTCTATCTTTCAATGAAAATAATTCAGTTCATCAGTGAATCTTAATTCAGAAAAGCACTGTGTATGCCTGTAAGTCCTGTCCTTATTCAGGCAAATACCTAACCTAAGAATTGAGAAGACGATATGAAATATGGCCCAGAATTGGAATACAAGCTTTCTCCATCTAGCAAATGGTGCCAGGTTTTCTCTTTTGTTTTGGTTCCAGCCTTTTTCTCTAAAAATACAATTTACCTATTTTTTTGATCAAACCTCCCTAAGAATTCCAGGGACATCACAGATTTTATTTCTACATGACTACAAAGAGTGTAATGTTCTAGTTTACTGCAAATCCAAGAAAAAAAAGTATAACCAGCAGTGCTTTTCGCCTTTCTTATTCTTTCATTGTGGTGAAGCTGAGTGCAATGCCCTTAGGTTTTTTTCACTATATATGTAGATGTGGAGAGAAAATCAGCTACTTTTGAACAGGTTCAGAGATGGGTTAAATTAAAGTGGTTAATTTGTTGATCTTTTCTACATAGTATTTATATACTAGAAGCATCACCTCAGATCAGATATTTTAACATACTGTAATTCTACAAAATATTGTTTTAGTCACAAAGAAATTCTATAGAAGGAAGCATATTGGATAAAGTATTGCTCATGGTGTAATTTTAATTCTGAAATATCTTGCTAAGAGGGCTTATTTAAATAGGTTCTCTCTGAGATGAATATTTAGAAAAAATTCCTACAGGATGATTTATAGAAAAATTATATGAACAGAATGAAGGACAGAAGAATTTTATTAGAAAAGAGACTCATTTCCACAAAATATAAATTATACCTTTTAGAAAATATATTGAATTTTATTAATATTCTGCAGACAGCCTGCAGTGCTAATCTCCACCCCTACCTATAAGATTTTCATTATGAGGTACAAGGTGTATTTACCCTTTAACCAAATAATTTTTGAGTAGTTCAATGCAGCCTTGACTGCAGTTTACATATCTTACAAAATATTTTCCTCTTGGAGGCACAGCTTATTTTATGGCAGTATACATATATATATATATATATATAGGTGAAACGTTTACATGTATATGAACATACAGATGCTGTTGCACATATGCATATGCATCTATGTAAATATATGTTTTATATATATAGGTATCCAATTTATACACATCTCATATTTCCATTAGAGGTATCAAACTTACTGTTTGTACATTGTACATAGGATATTGATCTTTACCACTTGTGCATACATTTTCTGACCTCACTTATTTAACCAGACTGACACTGAATTTATTTCTGCTTATTTGGGAGTCATTATAGAGAGAAACATGCTAACAGTTCATTAAGTAGAGAGATTTGGAGAATCAATAATTTGTTTGCAATCATTTCCTATTATTATTTTTTCCACAGGACTCCTCCTTCCTTTGAAGCTTATGAAATGAATTACAATTGGGTTTTGGGCGAATGAGGCTGCTCTCTGCAGGAACTCTACCTCAGTCATTCCAGAAATATGAAGATGGGTTTTTTGCAAGAAAGGGTAGGGAGTCTCCAATAACATGTTCTGGGAGTAGTTATCTTAGAAACAGTTCTGTGATCTATACCTATAACCATGTGAACTGTAAAAGGCAGTGCCAACTCCACAGAAGTCAGAAGCTTTACATTTTTGAACAGGCAATATACCTTTATTTTAAAAACTAAAAACTTAAAAATTATCTTAATCACAAATCTCTTAATTGGGACTAATTTTGCAAAACTCCAGGATTCCAAAAATAAAATTTTAACAGTGTATGAAAACTTGAATTAAACCTCAGATATACTATACATGATTTTATTTTGTCTAAATAATATATTTGCTTAATAAAATCTTTCTCTGAAAAAGACAAGATAAATATACTTAGAAAGTTGCTAAATATATGTCCACAGTGACATATATAAATTATTTTCCTGCCCTCTTCAAAATATATTTCCTAACAGCATACATAAGCAACCCATTGCATCAACACATTTGCATTGATTTTCTGTACTTTACAACTGGCTTCTAGCTCATCAGAACTGCTTTATGCTATTACATGGAATAAACTTATTCAGTTTCACGTGCTGTTAGTCATAAGTGTATGACTATCTTAGTATTACTCCTAGAAAGAGAATCCTTGAAATAAAACCTTTAATCATTTAATTGCACTTGTTTATTGTACAACGGGGATCTGATTCTGGCCTCAGTGCCAAGCTTGAGTAAACCAGATTAACTCAAGAGAGTTCTGCAGACAAAAGAGCACTACAGAGTTGTCCTTTCCTGGAGGTCTCAAGTAGTCCTAGAACAGCAAAAGTTTATGTGTCTGTTGACCCACATGGTCCATGTGGTTTGCTTTGAAGACGTTCATCATCGCAGATCAACCAGTGATGTCAAACACAGTGTGAGGGATTTTATTTCAGTCCCCCTGGAAGTTAGCTCAATACTGCATAAATGCTGCAATTTTCTTCTCGTCATATTGTCCCTGTATCAGCATCCCATGGCCATTGAGACTGTTCACAGCTAAGGAGGTGGATGCAGTACTTTTCTGCAGTAAAATCAAAGGGCTAATATTGTCCTCATATCTTGTCATCCTTGACATCTCAGTCGAACAACTCCTACAACAAATCTAATGGGTTCTCTTCCCTTTCTACAGTCATAGACTTAGTTTTTCCAACTTTTAAGGTCTAACAGTGATTGTAGTCAGGTGCCGTTGCCTCTAAAATGGGAAAGTGACTTAACATTTCTTGAAAAGGCTCATTCATTGTTAGCGCAAAATTTGCCAGTGTCTAACTGTTCAGTCTAAATGCGTTTGTAAGCAGTGAACACATTTAGGCTAAGCCCAGAAATTTTTTCCCCCCCCCCCCTCCATTTTTTTTTTCTGGTGAGGGTTTTAAGAGTTTCTAAGAGCAAATCTAGGAAAGATATGTTGTTAGGCAATGCTAATGAGCCTTTGGTGCTCTATGTGAACGTCTGTTCCCATCTGGACACTTCATAAACTTTTGGAAAACTGCAGTAGAAATTCCCAGCTCAGACCTCTTCAGAGGTTGTTTGAGAACCTCCTATGGGTACAACAATTTCTACTAATCTACACCAAACAAAGCAAGCCAGAGTTACAAGGAGTTGCTTTGCAAATTGACTTCTTTAAGAGCTGGATGGCTGAAGAATCTAAGACTGTTCAGGCAAGACAAATAGAACCTGTAGAGGAAACCGCAGTGTTGAAACAAAGGGAGGTGGGTAAGCAGGTTGGCCAAGCACTGCAGGCAGAGGAAAACTGGTAAACCAGGGAGAATAAGCACAACTAATAGGGAGGCAGAACAACTGAGAAGGAGACATCACTCCAACGAAGAGCTGGGCCTGACAGGGGAAAGTGACAGGTACAAGAGACTGAGGAAGGGACAAGAGAACCTGACACCAACGACCAGGTGAAAATCTGAAGAAGGAGAAGTAGAAGGTGCTAGAGTAAGGAAAGGAGAAAAGGAACAAAGCGTGATCTGTATAGCAGCTGATTATTTACAGATACGTTCAAATATCACTGTGCTTAGAAAATATGGCATGGTAAAAGGCTAAATGTTGGAAAGCAGCAGATCCTAGGTATCTCACATTACTGGACGCTTTAATCAGGTCTCCCTTGGTAAAACATCCTTGCATTCAGAAAGCAATTACAAAAAAAAATAATTAACATATTTCCAAAGTATGCTACCATGTGTGGATGAGCAATATAAGAAAGCCCACAAGAAAATTGGTAATTCTGTCTTCTAAGTCATGGTTGTGGCATAAGGAGAAGAAAAAGCACCAGACAGCTTTTCATTAGTGGAACACTATCACACCATGCACAGAATGAGGCTGGGCTTTTTGGAAAATGTAATAAGATCTACTTCTTAAAAAATATGCGCAAGAGGATTAAATGAAATAGTGCAGGCCAATAGCTCTCAGGTGTTTGCTAACTCTATCAAGTTTTATTTTATGATATTCATAATAAGCAAATTTTTTCCACATAATCATACTTTATTTTTACCTGTGGTAACCTGACAGAACCCTGGTCATGGCTTTTAACCCCAATATAACAGACAAAATGTAAGGAAAATAAAGAGAGATATTTTGCCCTCCCCTTCCCCCCTCCCCCAAGTTATTTCATGCTTAACACAGAAAAAAAAATAATCATATAAAAAGGGAAATCACATATTTTACCCTTCATAAATAAAATGCATGGATTTGGCTCTGCATCGCATGTTAAGATACGTTTGGATCTGCAAGTACCAAAGAGATGTTACAAGGCAAAAAGTAGACGAAGAACAAGGCGAAAAGTAAAACTGAAAAAAACAGAGCAAAAATACTGATTCATGGAAGAAAGCAATAGAATTGTTTTGGAAATTTGAATGTTCAAGATAGACAAGCCCTCAGGCAGGGCTGACTTGCGTAATCGACCTTTATTGGATTTGGCAGTTACAGAAACCAAGTGTGACAGTGCTAGACGTAGGAGTTTTACCAGGCTGAATCGTTCTTCAGCAGTCACTCTGGTATACTGAACTAGGCACAAACAAGTGTTCCTCCAGCCTCCAGTGAGCATGTTTCTGTTATTAGCCAGCACTTCTGTCTCTCGGGCATGGAAATGGATGTTATTGATTTTGGCAAGTGAGGATCCTCTGTGTGTTTCTTGCCAGACCCCTCAAAAGTATGTGTTGGCATTATCAGAAGATCAAAGGAAAACAAGATTTATCTTGTCAAAGACAGTCATTTAATGCAATCTAATTTGAAGAATTTCTTTACTATACTTCAGAACTAACTGACAGTTTTTCGTCACGTTGTGAATATTTTTATTAGGTGATTGAAAACATTTGAGTGCAGCTTCTTCATTAAGCATGTCCATGTGGTCTAAGTGACCTTTGAGCTTCTTCCTTCTTTTATTATTGTATTTAGCAGCATTTTTTATTTAGCTACTTTTTTGCAAGGAAATTTAGGACCTCAGTGATGATTTTATTCTATTCATTTTTTAAATAAAGTGAGTTACAAGCTTGAAAGTGGATTGTAATTTTAAATCATATGGCCTGTAGCTTGTTAGATTAAACCAGTGATAAAGATAGGCCAATTAGGTACTTATTCTTTAGTTAGCTGGTCTAAATAGTCTCATGATAATTGTTAAATTCATCTTGGAAATATGGTGACACTGCATCTAAGAAAGCAAAAGCCATACCAAGTTTTAATACTAATCATCAAGTAAACTTTCTAAATGCTTGGTGTATCCCATACTGATAACAGGTTCCTTATCTGGTGTTATAGAAACAAACTAGAGCAGACGTCAGAGGGCATTTCTGGAGAAATAATCTGATCTTCTCACTAAATATGTTTTCCCCTCAACCATGTCATTTTCACATGCATTTGTAAACTATATCCATTGATTAAGTACTTCAGAATATCCTTAGTATACCTATATGTTGGGAAGTAATGAGGTAGCAATGAGAGGCTCACAATAATTTAAAAAAGATTTCAGGGCCTTAGGGCAACTGATAAAGGGATCAGAAACTCAGATTGTGTTCTCCTCCATCCCTCTGACATCAGCGATGGATGAGGGAATATATAGGAGGAGTCAACAGGTCAATTCATGTCTCCGGGACTGGTGTCATAGACAGGGCATTGGGTTTTATGAGCATGGCTTGGTATAGAAGGCACCAGAGCTGCGAGCAGCTAATGGGTGCACTTATCCCAGAGGGGGAAAAGGATTGTGGGGCAAGAGTTGGCAGGCCTCATTGGCAGGGCTTTAAACTAGATTTGAAGAGGGAAGGGGTCAATAATTTCATGCTTGCCTGTGACAAACAGTGGGGCAGCACATCAGGGGCAGAGGGATGGAGTCCTAGTAAGGGCTCTCAATTTGTTGCCCTCAGGCAAGTCGAAGACGACGCACCAGGACACCCCAAGGGAATCAAGGGGGATTCCTGCAAGAGGGTGACATGGCCAGCCCAGCTGAAGTGCCTCTATGCGAATGCATGCAACTTGGGTAATAAACAGGATGAATTAAGGGCCACTATGCTGCTGGAAAGCCATGACATAGTGGCCATTACTGAAACTTGGTGGGATGATTCCCGTGACTGGAATGTAGGGATAGTTGGATACAAGGTCTTTAGGAAGGACAGGCAGGGTAGGAGGGGAGGAGGTGTTGCCATTTACATCAGTGACCAGCTAGAATCGATGGGGCTCCACATGGGGAAGGACGAGGAGCAAATTGAGAGTGTATGGGTTAAGAT
>VXBH01003135.1:0-152971 GCA_013400035.1 Rynchops niger | reverse complement strand
TCTACAGATCTGACATTTCTCTCTTTTGAGTGCATAGAGATTTTTTTTTTTTTGTCGTTTTTGCAAAAATGATTTAGGGATTTCTCTCTACTACCTTCTTTCAGGTATTTTTGGTGAGTTATAAGGTCTCCTCTCAGCCTCCTTTTCTGCGGACTAAATAACTCCAGTTCCCTCAGCCACTCCTAATACTTCTCTAGACCAGTCACTAGCTTCATTGCTCTTCTCCGTTTATGATCCCATAATAAGGAGGACTTCAGTACAACAGACTAGTTTACTGCTTTTTCCTTCTGGCAGCAGCAGCTTCGAATAAAGCGTTCATCACGGCTGACATTCAGGGTGGAGCAGCTTTTCCTCAGCCCAGCACAGAGCTCTGTGAGTGTTCATCTCCTGTGTACTTTTTACAAAGTCCTCGTTTTGCATGCATCAGTCTACCTGAATGGTGGGTCTTATCTTGCACTGCTGCTATGAATGAAATCATTGACATTACACTGAGTACTATTTTTATAACTTTTGGTTACAAAGTGGGAGTTTTAAAACATAAACTAGTCTAACAAAACATTTTATAAACTCATAGACTAATATCACCAGCCCTGAAGGGAATAAAACAATTCTTCAAACTTCCAGGAACTTTCAGTGACATTATTAACATTTTTTTTCACTTAGGTTATCTTAAAAAACTAGTTTTGTTAAAAAATGATCAAGGAGAGATACAGATATACATAGCTTTATGCAGCCTTTTAGGCACACTAATGGTGGCAACTGAAAGGTCAAATGATGTATTTTCTAGAATTGTCTGGTTTTTTTCTATACATTATTAGAACTAATTGGAGAACAGCAAAAAATAGGTTTTCTGTGGAAAAAATTAGTAAAAAGTACCATTTTGGAAATCTAAAGTTTAATAAATACACGTGTTCAATGGTCATGGTTATGTTTCCCCTCTGAGACCATGACAATAACATTCAGTGGAGCTGCAAATCCAGAAATGCTTTGTCATTAAACTTCAGTGTGACAGCAACTCAGTTCTGTTCAAGTCAGTATGGGCGCTTCATTTATGGCAAGGAAGAAAAAAAGGAAAGAAAACTAAGATACCTCTGGACAAATGAGGAGTGTGACCCTGAAGATACCTCTTGCTCTCTGTTAGCTACACAGAGAGCCCAAATAGCAAGGCTACAATAGTCAGCTAATTTTCAGATTGATAGAGGCAGGTGAATTGAATTTCAGTTTAAAGGTCTGCTTGCCTCACTTTATTAATACGAACTTTATACCTACAACTTTTGAAAAACTTTGACTAAGGAAATCCTTGATAAGGAAACACCGTCTAAGTACAGGCTTCATTTGGCTTCACATTTGTCCAGCTCCCACTTGCCAAAAATATGAGGCTGGATTCTGCAGATCTGTCTCTATTAACCTCTACCCTGACAACCGCACTAATATTCAGCCAAGGAGATTAGCATGTTGACAGTTCCTGTTGGCCTTGAAGAGTTATTTACAGAGTTAATTTCTGTTTATGCAGTTATGATTTCCATGGAAGAAGTTATTTGTTTAGAAAGGAGTTAGAGTCTAGACAAGGGTCTCATGGTATCAGCTTAAGCATGTCCCTAAGTTCCGGGGTCAGATCAAGTGCAGAGAGAAAAGAAAGTACACAGGCAAGTAGGAGATGCGGACAGACAAGAACAATCCTGAGAGTGTTGCTGAGGAAGGATGATGTTATTGGAAGGTAAGAAAAGTAGAAGTCATGTAAATTGGTCTGGTTCAATAACTACATAAAAACTAAGTGACCCATAAAAGTGGAACAAGAAGTTTGAATTTGTTGATAGGGCTTAGAATCTTGTTGGTCACAAGCAAGAGAGATAGTCTGTAAACCAGTATTTTATCCTTTATTAGGTAATGGTTGATGTCAAAAAAGACACAAAGAACTTTTCTTGATGACATAGCTTACCTTCCAAACTGTTTTTAAAATCAGGACTAGAGTACAAAGACCCCTCCAGGTCTGACCCTTGAAGTCTTCTGGGCTTGAAATATTTCACTATTTCTCTTTGCAAGACTAAATCTTTATCTGTCTGCTTGAAAAATATTAAACATGCCTTTACATTTTCCCTTGAGAAAAAATTAGATGTCTGTTATGTAGTTGTGACAGGTATATAATGTTATTTCCAAAATCAAGTATGTATGTTCTTCATTAGAAGATGATACTAAGTATAGAGTGTATCTCTAAGAACTCGTGCTTGTACCTGAATTCCTCAAATAACATTCTAGGAAAATAATTAAATCAACTGTGGTACATTTTTGCAGTAGTTAATGATTGCCATATGTGAGTATCATGAATGTCAATAACATTGGAGGAGTGCATACACGTAGAAATTTTATAATGGAAAAAGAAGGGGAAAAGATTACTTAAACCAACTCCTGTGCCAAAAGGAGAGAAAACAAGTATGCTGGGTCTTCTGCACTAATTTAGATTTTATTTCTTTCTTGTTATTTTGCACGAGGGTATCAAAGTTCTTGACGTGTTGAAAATAAGCTATCTGAAGATATTATTTTTTTTTTTCATAAAAATGTCGTAGTTGTCATGTGCGCTCATCTCAGTTCTTCCCTTGTAAGTCAGATACCTTTCACAACACCATCAGCATACAGACAAAGACTCTTCTACTCATAGTAAGAATCTCTACCCAGCATGCATCTTCAAAGACTGATGAAGAGCACCCACTGACTTGAAAAGGACACATTCCCTTGATGGAAAGGGCATATTTATGTAACATCTATTTCACAGCATGCTCTAGATTGTGCACATAGAAAACAGGGTAGAAAATGAACAAGTACTGCAGAAAACCTCATTTCAGATTAAATCACCTTCTGATTTCAACCTTCTCTTGACAAATAAGCCTATGCTAGCTACAGCAGAATGGTTTATTTAGTGTGGCTGTGGATTCCCTGCTATATGGAACAGAGGCACTGGTCCAGACCTGCTGTCCTGGAGATGTCTTGTTTAGCAGCATCCCAGATGTGAGGTGTTACAGAACGAGTGCAGAGGCTCATCTAGCCCTTGGGTGGTTATCCTTTTGTGGTCATCAGCATGGGTACTAGTGGTAGTGCTAGAGTAAGCTTGATCATATTAGGAGTGACTCCAGTGCTCTGGGGGCTGGAGAGAGGGGCATGGGAGCTAAGGTGATGTTCTCCTTGGTACTGCCAGCTGTGGTGGGTTGACTTTGTCTGGCTGCCAAATGTCCAAAACACACTCTCACTCCACCTCCTCAACAGACCAAGGGAGAAAATAAGATGAAAAAGACATCTGGGGGTGAAGACAAAAACAAAGGTGTCACTTACCAATAACCTTTATGGGCAAAACAGACTCTACTTGGAGAAAATTAATTTGTTGATGATAAAATAGAGTCATATGATGAGGAACAAAGATAAAACGAACACCACTTTCCCTGCACCCCCTCTTCTTTCCAGGCTCAACTTCATTCCATTCCTGACTCCTCTCCTTCCTCCTCCCTACTGGCAAAAGGGGAATGGGAAGTTGTGGTCAGTCAATAATGGCTCCTCTCTGCTATCCCTTCCTCCTCACACTTTCCTCCTGTTCCAGCGTATGTTCCCTATGGGCTGCAGTTTCTGCCAGAAAACCTGCTCCAGCATGGACTTTCAAAGGGCTGCAGCTTCCTTCAGGGCATATCCACCTGCTCCAGCATGAGGTCCTCCACAGGCTGCAGTGTGCATATCTGCTCTCACATGGTCCTTTCCATGGGCTACAGCATGACAACCTGCTTCACCATGGTCTTCCCCACAGGCTGCAGGAGAATCTCTCCTCCAGCCTCTGGAGCAACTTTTTCCTTTCCTTCTTCTCTTACTTTGGTGCTTGCAGCGTTTTGGGGTTTTTTTTACACTTTTTTTTTCCTCACCCCTCACTGCAGGGCAGTGTTTTGTCCCTCTTAAATACGGTTTCCAGACGCACCACCATCTTTTCTGGGGTGCTGTGCCTTGTGGTGGGTTCCAGTTGGAACTGTCTGTGTCCAGCACTGGGCAGCCTTGGTCTGTCCTCACAGAGGCCACCCTGCAGCTTTCCTGCCAACAACTTGCTGCTGACACCCAATACACCATCCAAGGGGAAGCGACAGGGTAGGAACAGATCTATCCTGTGGGTCAATGCCCGGATGCATGATGAAGTCAGGGCTTTGGCTCTTATGGACATGGGGCTCTTCAAGTAAGCCTGGTCTAACTTTAAAGTTAACCTTGCTTTGAGCAGGGGTTGGACCAGGTGGCTTCTGGAGACTCTTCCAACTTAAATTATTTTACAGTTGTACACCTGTCTGCTGGAGAGATTGTATCTGTCCCCCTCCCTCAAGTATATCAGTATGTCTAATGACAGAAACTACCTCTCCATATCTTATTTCTCAGTGATTTATGTAAAGGGACTCATTCATCTTAATATCACAAAGAAATTGATTCTTGAAAATCATGACTGAAGAGGTATTAATATGAGATGAAGTATACAACTGCCAGCTGATACAGGCTTTCTCAGCAGCAATTTTCTACCTTTGTTCTCAGGCCTGATACCTGCCTACGTATCTACCTCATGCCTTTAAGAAAACAAATGCTCCTACCTTCAACATGATTATCCTTATCAGCTGCTGAGGTAAAGAAAGCTAATATTCACCTTAAAATAATAGAAAGCAGATGAGAAAAATGAACAGAATAAGCATTAACATGAATAAAAAATGGCTCATTAACATTCTTTAACTGTCATTAACAGGCTTGGGGTTTTTTATTTTATTTTCAGTGGAAGGTATATTTCAGATAATTGAGCATGTCAGAAAAATCCAGTCTTCAGTGATTATGAAACATATTTATACATACTTCAAGTTTGCAGTGAAAAATCACATTAACTGGAAGCGAATCAGCTATGCATCATTTTAAGAGAAGTCATAAGCATAGGGTTTTCCATATACTACTATAATTTTTGTCCACAGCTCCCTTTGTATTATTGCATCCAAGGGTACTTTCCAGTAAACTAGAAAATAAAATAGGATCTATGAGACTGGGAAGGAATACAAAGAACATCCCTTTTAAACAATGGCCACGTCAAATCTAGTAAAATGAACTTCATATTTTTCTCAGGAAAGATGTTAATATTGTTTATCCACTTCAAACATCTGTTGGGGCTGTGTGTAAAGACCTGTGCAAGCTCAGATAAGAAGATGATATACAGAAATACATAAATGACAAGAAGACAGACAGTCAGCCACATGAAAACCATATGTAGCCTTATAATGCATGTAATGTTGGAAGTAAAACTATGACAGTTTTGGGGACACAGTTTCTCAATAAGACTAGGAAAGCAAAACTGTTTAGTTGAAACTTCAGTCACCCATAGTGCCCATGACCTGAGTGGACCTTCCAATCTTGAAGCTGAGATGAGTGAAGTAACCAAATTTTTTTCACTTGGCTACAAGCGTAGCATTTACCTTAGTGGGATGGCACTTCTGGTGTATTCAAGTCATTTAAGCACAGGCAGCTAAATTAGGAACCTGTATGAGGAAGCTCAAGTCCCTGTATAGATGGTGAAGCTTCCAGGGGAAAAAAAATAAAAACTCATATTTTAATAACTCACCCCTTTCATTTCCTGGAAAAGAACCAAAAATTTAATTCTTGAAGTTACTTCAAATCTCTTTGCATTTTTCATATAGGCCCACATCACCAGAAAATGTTCTCATTCTTTATGAAGGCAAGGCTACGTTTTACCTCAGTCTTCTGATCCACTTGAAAAAAAAACAAAAGCACTTTATCACAGTTCTTTTGCTTCCAATTCTTGTAACAGTGATCTGGTTTACAGGATTCTTTTGGGCTCTACTTTGCCTTATTTACTGGTAGACGGATTTTCTTAATCTGAAGTATGTTGCTGCATGAGATTTGAGGTTGAAAAGCAGGTGTGAGAAAAGATGGAAACAAATGATTTCTAGATTCTCTCACATTCTTTTATTCAATTATGTGGCGAAGAGATGGGAGAGGTACATTTGACATGTCTTTTACTGTAGAGGTTTCTCTTTTCACATGTTATTTCCCTGTGAAACTGACCCTAACACAGAAAATAGCCACTTTTTGTCCTTGGCTATTTGTTATTTTATGGCTTTAGGTACACAAAAAGCAGTTGGAGTGAGGAAGCATCATTCCTCAGGTTCTTGACTCTCTCGGTTTAAGGATTAAAACATCCAGTTGACAAAATAAAATTGGCCATTTCTGGAGTCTAGAAACAAATCAGTGATTCTTTCTGGTTTAATTTGAATGATTTTTTATTTATTGTGTTTCTTAAGTATAAAAATGAAATTGTGTCTGAAGTAAGGTTGAACTTTTGTGCTACATCACCAATAACTATATAGAAACATCATAGATTTGTTTATTTGTACAGGAAACAAAAGTTAACTAGTAACCTCAACATTGCAAAGCTGTCTTAAAGTTTATGCAAAGAGAAAATTTATAATCCCAGTGGTTTCATAGTTAGAACTCCTCCATAAACATCCTAACATTGACTGAAGGTCTACTGAGTTTTAGCTTCAAGAGGATCTGGATGGCATGTTTAGTGAATCATAATGTCAAAAGCTGCCAATAAATCACACTTGAAAAGAAATCTCATTTCTGTAGAAGAAGTGGCTAAAAACCAGGCCCATCCCCCTTTACTTCTAAAAAAGACGTTTTTATTGCAGTGAGTTCCAAACAAAACCAGCTATTTTTCCAGCAGAATAATTATTCAAAATAAAATCACCCATTATATTCTATAGCAAAATCTCAAACATTTTGATTAACTCAACACAAGGAGTCCTTTGAAGCCTTTCCTTTAAAGGTGGAAAAAAAAAATGGATTTAGGTCTACAGATTTCACACTCCATAGACAGATTAATAATCATACATTTTTAAGCAATTTCCTTTCTAAAATCAGGAAGGCAATTAACATAACACTATGTTTTGTGGATAAGCATTTATGTTGACCATTGCCAAACACTTTGTCAGGCAAATTTTAGGCAAGCCAACATTATTTTTGGTTTTTAATTAGTTTATGGTGTTAGTGAAATTCTAATTTTTACCATAGTGATCTAACTTGTTCCCTTCCTCTGCCAAATCTACTTCTACAAAGCATGGAGTAACTGCCTTATAAAACTCATATGCCAGACTGCTTCCCAAGGACTCTTTCTGTAGCAATTGCCTCTCTTCAGGTCCCTCCAGCTCCTCGAGAACAATTCCATCCCCATTTGCAGCCAAGTCCTTCCCAAGACTCTCTGATCAAGAACAGAAAATCTCAGCTGGTTTTCCACAGCTTGTGATGAAGCCTTGTTTATGGTACAGGACTGTGCAATCCTTCTCTTTTGCTACTCAGGGCTGCTGGAAGTGTGATTACTAGGGAAATCATTAGCATGTTTGCTGAGTAAAGGCCAAGTGATCACAGGGAAATGCAGCTAGATTTTCATCAGGAATTAAACTTTCATTGACAGGTTTTTCACGCTACTATATCTACATACAAACATCCACATATTTCATTTTTGATGATATGAAAGGCTATTTCCAGGCTTTCCAGTCACTACAGAGGAAACTGGGAATAAAGTTTATGGCAAAATCCTATTGAACTGCCAAAAACCCAAAGTAGTTTGTTTTAAAAACCTTTCCAAAGTGGTAAAAAAGACCCACTGTGTTGCTTTTCCATAGGCATAGTCATTTACTCAAAATATTCCACTCTGTTCAATCACAACCCATTTCCACAGCTGAATGACTCATTTCTGTTCCTAACTCACCACGTTGTTTTAATTCTCATTTCTTGTTTGCCTGCTCTACAGGAGTGACAGAGAAAAGTTAAAGCGTGTGGCAAGAAAACGAAGTGCCTTAAACAGAAGTGAGCATGTACTGAACAACGTGTTCGTGAAGTCAATCAGCAATACCTACTGAAATCAATGAGATTACTCCCACTCATTTCCACACGCATTGGGCAAACCCTTTGATGGCTTTCAAGACCAGTCTGGCAGGAGATACGCATCAAGGACTCTTAACAACGCTATGAAATGATATCTCGAATTATAGTATGTTCTTCACATAATAAAACATTCCTCCTCAAGTTTTCCACCTAACCAGGAGGTGATATCCAAAATATATTTCTACAGCTGTACAAGTACAAGTAAGCAAATCCATTACATAGGATCAATGCAATTTTTCAGATGTGTTCAAATTGTCAGGGTCCCAAACTAATTTCAGACCATCTTTCTATTAGTTTAAACTGGAGGTAAATATGGAAAAGAAAGAGAAGCAGTCTGTTGAACATGGACTTTATTTCAAAGCATATAACTACTCTGGCATTTGGCATTACCTCAACATGGCTATGGGCAAGCAGCCACTCTACAAACTTAAAGACATTCTGTGAACTTAAGCTATAATTTTGGAAACAGCTTGCTGCTTATCCATTGAAAACTAATACTGTCTTTTTCCAGTGTGCTGTTCGTTTGCTGGAAAACTCGCCTCTCCCTCACATAAAGCCAGAAATGCTTGTATCTCCCTGTTTTGTTATTTCCCAAAAGCAGAACGGTACATTGAATAGCAAAATAAGTAACATGTGCAATCCTCAGATGGAAGAAAAGACAACATTCCCCATACTATCTATTATAAATATCTGCAATAAACACCCCTTGAAAGGCTTAACTGGAGCACAACATGAACATTGCAATGCAATGCTTTGACTTTTTGCATTCCACAGTTCAGGTGAAAAGGATGCATCTTTGTTTCAGCACATCTCAGGTTTTCAGGGGGTGGATCATAATAGAAAGCTAACATTTAGCCTGAAGAAAACAGCTTCAGAGTTCTAGTTGCCAGTTTTGTCATAGTTGTTCTTTCAGACAGAATTGTCTGTCCTGGTTCAGCCTCGCTGTTCTCTGAAACTACAAAATCACTGCTCAGTCCAAGAAATTGGTGGGAGGAAAATGTTTATTTATTTAATTATTTATTTATTTTCAAGTTTACACCTCTATGACTGCATAAACACCATACTTTAATTTTGAGTTATAAAATATCATAAAATCCTTAAGTAGTTGATGGGGTGACTATGCAAACTTTGCCAACTTGCTTTACCAATAATTCAAGATAATACAAGGTCTGTGTGTATGAATTTCTGTTTTCAAACTTTTCCAAGCTGCAGAAGGACTTAGACTTTGTTTCCAGAGGATTTAAATCCATGATTGTTTTAATATCTTCCTTTATTGTAAGCAATGGTTTCTGATAACTTCTACTCTACTTTGTCTTTCAGGCAGCACAATAGAGATGACAATGCCATCATATTCTCAATTCAGTCGTTTGATTCAGCAAGAAATATGCCAACACAATGGTGCTTCCCCGTCTCCCCCTCCCCTCCAACACCCACACCCAGTTATTCAGAGAGAGTCAAAGTTCAATGTAAAGGTATCTTTTGTGAAATGTAGAGACATATTTTGTGACATACTGAAGGGGAAGAGACCTTCAGTGGGGTCAGGCCAGCCTATAGGCCACAATTCTGTGACCAGAATGGTCTGTGCAAGAGACAGCAAGTCCTTGTGAGAAATTTCTCTGCAGGGAAGTCTCAACTTTCAACGAGAATTAGCTTAAAAACTGGGCAAGAGGGTTTCCATTCCTTTCCAAACAGTTGATTATTCAGTATTTCCTATTATATCTCTTGATAGCCTTGCACTCCTATTAGTGCAATCATGTAACTGGTATAATTTGATTTCACAGAGATCAAGAAACTCTAATTGCCTTCTGGATTCACGTTAGAATCAGAACTTCAGAAAACTTTGACCAGTGTGAATTCACTTCTCCCCGGTGTACAGAATCCATGGCTTTTGGAGTTGTATATTTCAGTTGTTTTATCAAAAGAAATAACAAACATAATTTTCTCTTTGGCCCTCCGGAAAGACATGAAAGCTAAAATAAGTGATATATGTTCTTTTACATATAGGTTTTTGGTCTGTCAGGGTCATTTAATTTTTCAGTTTTGCCATTGATGAAAATGAAGAAATTTTCATTGCTATTGGTTTTTAATACACACAATTCTTCTTACAGGCTGCCACTGTGATTTATATGACTAAAAGCTTTTAAAAAGTAAACAACTAGTTTAAGTTATCTTTGCTATAAGTAACTCACAGGGCTATTATTCTCTCATGAGATAGAGTCTAAAGGTATAGTTTAATATAATAGCAAATCCTGTTTAACAGCAAGCCGTTGCTGGCAGCATCAAGGCTCACTCCTTGCCCCTAGACAGTCATTCCTGCCCTCTTTCTTACATTAATGCACATCTGACTTTCAGTGAGCCAGCATACAGAGCCAAATGGCAAAAAAACTCAGTTATTCTTTGGAAGAGTAGGATTTTGGGGTGGGTGATGAGGTTCATTCCCAGAAGCAGATAATCATAGGGTCAGAAAAATACCAGTCCTCATCTAGGGGAAGCAGTGTGAATATGTAACAAAGAGCGTCAGTGGGAGCAGAGGGAGTACACTACCGAAACTTCAGGCTGCCTGAGCTATATGTAACATAAAACTGAATTGTAAAATGTGTGATACTATCTCTTTACTGTGAGATAGGTAGGAAACCAAATGTAAAATGGACAGTGCTTATTTCTCTTCCTTGACTACTGAGGGAGCTATTGGAAAAATAACAAACAGCTACCCATAAACACATGGTTAGAAAATCTCCTGTGGTGACTAGAGCACATCAAAGTTCAAAAGTTTTGGTTTTCAGAAAACAAAAGCATTTTGACCTTTTGTTGCTAACAGAAACAAGATTTGAAAAAATAAATAGAACATATTAGATGATTAGGTAGAACACAGAAGATGATTAGGGGACTAGAACATCTCTCTTATGAAGAAAGGCCGAGCAACTTGAGTCTTTTTAGCCTGGAGAAAAGAAGAATGAGGGGGGATCTTATCAATGCTTATAAATACTTAAAGCGTGGGTGTCAGGAGGATGGGGCCAGGCTCTTTTCAGTGGTGCCTGGGGACAGAACAAGAGGTAATGGGCACAAACTTGAACATAGGAAGTTCCACCTAAACTTGAGGAGGAACTTCTTTACTTTGAGGGTGGCAGAGCACTGGAACAGGCTGCCCAGAGAGGTGGTGGAGTCTCCAACTCTGAAGACATTCAAAACCCGTCTGGATGCGTTCCTGTGCAACATGCTCTAGGTGACCCTGCTCTGGCAGGGGTTTGGACTAGATGATCTCCAGAGGTCCCTTCCAACTCCTTCAATTCTGTGATTCTGCGATTCTGTGATATCCTGACTTGGAAAAGAAAGAAAATTATACATAGAATCATAGAATCTTCATGGTTGGAAAGGACCTTTGAGATCATCGAGTCCAACCGTACACATACGCACACACACAAAAAAACCCAAAAAACAAACAACAACAACAAAAAAACAACCCAACAACCTACAGTCTCTGCCCTTCAGAGCATGCCCTGAAGTGCCACATCTAGACGTTTCTTAAACACCTCTAGGGATGGTGACTCAACCACCTCCCTGGGCAGGCTGGTCCAGTGCCTGACCACTCTTTCAGTAAAGTAATTCTTCTTAATATCTAATCTAAACCTCCCCTGACACAACTTCAGACCATTTCCTCTGGTCCTGTCATTATTCACCTGGGAGAAGAGGCCAACACCCACCTCTCTCCAACCTCCTTTCAGGGAGTTGTAGAGGGCAATGAGGTCTCCCCTCAGCCTCCTCTTCTCCAAGCTAAACATGCCCAGCTCCCTCAGCTTCTCCTCATATGACCTGGTCTCCAGACCCCTCACCAGCCTGGTAGCTCTCCTCTGGACACGCTCCAGCACTTCAATGTCCCTCTTGTACAGCGGGGCCCAGAACTGAACACAAGTCTCAAGGTGAGGCCTCACCAGTGCCGAGTACAGAGGCACCATCACTTCCCTGCTCCTGCTGGCCACGCTATTCCTGATACAGGCCAGGATGCTGTTGGCCTTCTTGGCCACCTGGGCACACTGCTGGCTCATGTTAAGCTGGCCGCCCACCAGCACCCCCAGGTCCTTTTCTACTCGGCAGCTTTCCAGCCACTCTTCCACAAGCCTGTAGCATTGCTTGGGATATATACATATATGTGTGTGTATACACACACACATCATATACTTTAAAATGAACATTTAATTCTCCTTTTTTTATTATTTTTTTCAGAATATTTTTTCTTTAAAAAAACGTGCTTTTAAGTTTTTTTTGTAAGAAGAGGGGTCCTAACTTTTTTTAAAATCAATGCAAGATCACCAGAAACATATTTTTTTCTGAAAATGTTACTTCAAAATCTCTACAAAACTGCAAATAATTGTTTATAACAACTTTGCTTATTAACATTATCAGTGAATTCCTACAAGCTTAGTAAGAAGAATGGAGAATCAATTTTTAGCTGAAAGAGCTAATTATTTCTCCAGGCTGTCACATAAGGAAAAACAGAGGAGCCAGTTACGTTGCAAGTACTCCCCTACTTTGGGGTAATGCACTCTCTTGGTGCTTTGGTTTCATAGACCGTCTCTTCTGAGGAGTGCGGCATCATTGCCAGGATATATGTACTATGTTGCTACACAAACTGCAGTGCTTCTTCAAGTTTTTCATGCCTAGGGATCTTTTTACACCTTCTCCAAAAGTAAGATCATAAATATTATTTTTAAAACGTGTCCTTCTGAAAATGAGCAGGAATGGTTTCTTGGAGTTCTGTCCCCTTTTTTAAATTATTCCTTCCAGCACTGTGTCAAGGTGGTTAAATTCTGTGTTGTGAGTAATGACATGTGGCTTCAATATCCCAGGTGAAATTTAATTAAAGTTAAGCATGGAAGTAAATGTTTGCAGGACTGACACTTTAAGCAACTTTATAAAAATAAATTTAGAAGACGATTGATTCTTTCCTTTCCTCTTTCTTTTTCGTTGGATCTCAAGGGAACCATCTACATAACTCTACTGTAATTTATATAGTTTTATGAAACTTTTTTCTTCCCCAAAACACATTATTCTACTAAAAGTATAGAGCGTTAAAGATGACCCCTCTGAATCCAGCTCTGTTCTCCTCACCAAATTATCAGCCAGGCCTGCTGTACCTATTCATGTATATTCTTACAATTTCAGATGGTGAAATTTAAATATTACTTGGAATTTTAATCCAAAGGTATTGATTTTCTCACTTTTATGAAGAGTTGCACTGTCCACTTTCTTTCAGTGCAGAGTCATTAGTGTGTTGAAGCTTTATGCTGAAATCTATTTTAAACATATTCCTGGGGTTTTGTTGGCAGTCCACCTAAATTTTCTGATTTTCATGAGTAATTATTCTCTTTTTGTACTTTTCTTTGCAGTACTTACTTTTAATCTGAAATATCTGTGCAGTCTTTTCCACAGCATTTTTTGTTTTCTTTTTTTATTTCTTAGATTTCTGAGTTTAAGTTTCACAGACCCATGATTCCTCATTTTAATAACAGCATTGATTTAATTTTGCTAGTCTAAGACATTTCTTCCCCTTTGGTGTGTGCCTGTGTCATGTGAATATTGTCATGTGGCAATAATAAGTCACTCTTGGAATTCTTCAGCACCATCAAAGCTGTTGTAAGCTAAAGAAAATTAGACATTTAAAAATAACTGTCTTTAGCATGGCCTGAGAGATGTTAAAAGAAGCATATGAAACCATAAGAAATTAACATACCTGAAATGCAGCACAAGAATGTGACTCTCATATCTCTATGTGTTATGGAAGAACAAACTGTTACATTTTTCTCCAAACTGAGTTTTATTTTCATTAATCATTTAAGAAATGACAGAAGAAATGAAAGCAATGCTGCATGTGCACCTTATATTTGGCACTCACAGAAATGTTTCTAAGACTGAGGTCTCAAAATGAGGCCATGTGATCTCCCTGTTTTATGCACAAAAGCAGGTCCATATGTATTCCTGTGTGCAAAAATTACCATAATCTATGTCTTTGACTGGTAAGGCTGTAGACGCATGGGACTCATAACCTGAAAATTTGGCTGGTAGCGTGAAAACATCCAAAAGTATACCTGAAAACTACATGATACTGCAATTTTTCCTCTCATCTCAGATTTCAATAAAGAGCATATTACAACATAAATTCTGGTGGCTGTATAACTCAGAAGTACAGTGCAGCTGAGAAAATAAATAGAAAAAGTCATACCAAAGCCAAATTAGAATAACTGTAAAAAACCAATTAATACCCCATTTTTCATCCTAATGAAAAGCATTTTCCTTGGTAACTGAACAACAGTGCTACCCTCGATTAGCATGTTATCTGTTCTTTACACACTTTTAAAATACTGGATTTAATTAGAATAACCAGTTGCAAATTAGCTATTGTTTTCATTGGTAATTTATCATATTAAATGGTTATGTTAACTGCACCTCATTTTTTAAACACTTTACTGCCCTGTAAATCTGCTTTTTACATGCCATTACATTACTTAGGGGTTTAACAAAGAATGTTTTCAATTCTGCTGATGGGTGGAGAGTAGATTTAAATACTGTGTTTTGCAAACAATTTCTATTTTAACAGGCAAATCGCCAACAAGGGAAATATACGATCCATCCAGTCCAAAGACAAAATATTTCTGCCACAGTGTATACCTGTCATAAATGTACCTAGCATTCAATAATTCTGTGTGTTGTAATAGAAATTACATGCTTCTGAGAAACCATTTCAGAGATCCAAGGTTAAGGTCCACACGAGCATTTCAACTTGTGCTTCAAATGAGCACTTCAGCAGGTGCAAATCAGGCAAACTGTAGCCTCTTACATGAAGTAAAGAAAAAGCAACAAAGAAACCCTGCCCAATTCCAAAGATTTCTGAAGTGCACGTAAAATTTCTTACAAACAGTATTTTGCTTGCTGAAAGTTGAATCGATTTCTGACTATATGAAGAACAGGAAGGTAGTAGTCAGCATGGATCAAGGAAGGGGAAATCATACTCTTCCATGATAAAATGAAAAAGTTGATGGATTGAGGGGAGAACAGTGGATGTTGTGTCCTGATTTTAGCAAGGCTTTCAACACTGTCTACCATAACATCCTCATAGACAAACTAGGTAAGTGGACAGTCAAATGTGTTTAAAACTGGCTGAAATGCCAGGCTCAAAGGACTGTGATCAGTGGCACAAGGTCCAGTTGACAGCAAGTTACAACCAGTGTACCTCAGGGATCAACATGGGATCATTCATGCTTAACGTTCTCATTAACGACCTGGATGACAGGGTGCACCCTCAGCTAATTTGCAGATGATATATACCTAGGAGGAGTGGCTCATAAACCAGAGGTTTATGCTACCATTCGGAGCAACCTCAGTAGGCTGAAGAAATGGTTGTACAGAAACCTCACAAAGTTCAACAAAGGGAAAGTCCTGCATCTGGGGAGGAACAAATTCATGCACCTGCACATGCTGGGGACAAACCAGGTGGAAAGCAGCTTAGCAGCTAGAGTCTTGGTGCAGAACAAGATGATCATGAGCCATTGATGTATTCTCAGTGCCAAGAAGTCCGACAGTCTCCTGGGCTGCGTTAGAAAAACTGTTGCTAGCAGGCTGAGGGGGATGATCTTTCTCCTCTTCTCAGCACTGGTGAGACATGTCTGGGGTGCTATGTACAGGTTTGGGCTCCCCAGAAAAAGAGAGACATGGCCTCATTGGACCATGTCCAATGAAGGGCAACTAAGCTGATTAAGGTTTTGGAGCATCTTTCATATGACAAGAGGCTGAGAGAGCTGGGACTGTCCAGCCTGGAGAAGAGAAGTCTTAGAGGGTCATCCCTGAGCCTGGATAGAATGTTTATAATTATCTGATGGGTACTAGACATAAGAACTAGAGATGTCTTGTGAATGGTGCACAGTGACAGGACAAAAGGCAATGGGCAAAAAGTGAAATACAGGAAATTTCATTTAAACATAAGAAAAAGCATTTCCAGTGTGAGAGTGGTCAAACACTGGAGTAGCTTGCCAACAGATGTTGTGGAGTCTCCATCCATGGAGATATTCAAAACCCAACTAGACACAGCCGTGAGCAACCTGCTGTAGCTCAAAGTGCTCTGAGCAGAAGAATTAGACTAGATGATCTCCAAAGGTGTCTCCCAGCCTCAACTGTTTCATTATCCTGCCATTCTGTAAGTTTTGGGTCATTGTAGATGGCAATGTTCTACTGATTATTACCATTTTTATAGTAATAAACCATCATTAATGGCTAGCTTCAGGCAGTAACCAAAGGATTTATCCAAAGTGGACTTAACAAGTTCCAGACACACGGGCAAGATACAAATGCCTGACTCCCTGCAGGCAATGTGGTTAGCTATGGCTAGTTCTGACTCAAGTAACTAGTCTGTAAATTAAATTGCAGATTATTGCTATCTCTGGGACAAATCCAAAGCCCATTAAACTCTTTCATCAAATTCAACTGTTTCTGAATCTGGACCTTATTATATAATTCTTATAATTAATTTATCAAGTTAAGAACAAAACCCAGCAATTAGATTATCTCTGATTTTAAATGAAGTGTCAAACTGCATAGCTGGAGGCTCTACCAATCCATTTTTTCCCCTCACGGCATTGTTCTGTGACATCTGTTAATACGTTGTCATGATAATTTTTTGCATCATTCGGGAATTTTGATAATCTTACAATTATGGGGTGTGGATTGGCAGATATAATTAGAGATGTGTGCTTTGGGAGTAGGGGAGAAATAAATTATAAAAACATAAAATATGACCACATAATGCACTGAAACTGAAAACTATTATTATGTGTGATGTAGACAAGCTGGTATACAGCATAACAAAGGCATCTCAGGCTATTATTTCAAACAGTAAAAAAAGATGTATTGGCTGTAATTAAGGTTGGGTTATTTCTTTTTCAAACGTGTATTACTTAATTTCCCTCCAAAACAGCATGACTTAAACTTTGTTTAGTACTTACTGTAGCAAAAAAGGTTATAATAAGGAAAGAGTAAGGCGATTATAAGGAGCTATTATCACAGTTCTGGTAATGGTCTGTCATGGTTTTAGGAGTAACGATGTGCAGAACATTTTAATTGCTCTGACTTTCTTAATATATTGAGTTTTCATCCTTGCATTAAATTCTATTCTAATTGTCTAAACTGTCTTTGAATTTGACTTGGAAGTTTCTCTTCACTTGAGTAATTCTCTTATCATTATAGGTGAATTTTGCTTCATCTCTCCTTGTCTATATAAATTCAAGTGCCAGGCTATATTAAAACATGCTGCTTTCTTTTTTTTTATTTTTTTTTTTTTCATTCCAGATAAAGAGCAATCAACAATGACAGAAATTGCTGCAACATTGTTCACATCTCATCATCACAGAGAAAAGGAGAAAAAGTTGTCATACAAAGTAAAAATAATTTTATTGAATCAACAGTCTTCCTGGAATTGAACTTCTTCCCAAGATAGTGATTTTTCAGTTGTGTGTGTGTACCTTTCCTCTCTGTATCAGTATATTTTCTCTGAACTCAGTAAAAGTACTCACCTGCAAAAAAATTCTATAACATTTGTAAACATTCACAATCTTTTTTTTATATTAACAATTATTACTGGTAAATGGAAGCCATCAATCTGACCATTAGACATATTTTCTGTTTCCTAGGGATGGTGCACTGGAAAAATTACAACAAAGAATTATTATGATACTTGATTCATTTTACTGCAGAATATTATTTTCACATTTGTATTACAATTAGAAGCATAGAAAGTAGAATTCAAGTGGAGGAGGGCAGGAGAATTTGAGAAAAACTTTATTCTTAGACTTGGAAAGAAATAAACTAATTGAAATTTTGTAGAGAAAAAAATTCTGAGGAAAAATAAATAATTTTAAGAAGAACGAAGCTTACAGATTTTTGTTTTATCACCTTACCAATGGGGCTTTTGGGACAGGACACACCATCTGCATACTTATATTTGTCCCAACAGCAGATGGAAATAATACATTTCTAGTGGTGTTTCAGTTTCCTTAATTCCTCATTTTTCAGAGCCAAACTATGGATTTTGCAGCTAAAATTTATAATTAACTTTAACTGAATTTACCGTAATTTTGTTATATGTTATTTAAGTCATGATCCTATGGTATTTTTTAAAAACGTGTCAAAACAGCATTTTTCCATACTTTTTGATGGTGGTTGGTTTACTTACTTCAAACTTCATGCTGTTTTATAGAGTTATCTTTTCATCATAATATCTAAAGCAGAAGCGAAATCAGTGTTATGAAGTCAATCCTTTGCTGCAGAATGGGACCATGCAGTTGACATAGTAAGTGGCAGGCAGGTTCTTCCAAAGAACAGAGTGATTACTGAGGACTGGAGTTCTTCAAACTATTTTCCTTTTATGTCAGCAACATTTTCAGGCCTGCCTTGGGTTTAATCTTAATCAAGCTCTTACTTCATTGACGCAATGAGGAGACTGAATAGCAGTACTTACAGTCAACATGAAGATGATATACCTACACGCAAGTTTCTGCAGCAGCAGTGTTACTGGAAGGGCCTTAATTAACTCATAATTAAAACAATTCTCTAAATTACCTTTTAACACGTGTTATGCTTAACATGACGCTTGAGGAAAGGCAGTGCTGGATCTGTATAAGAAGCTGCTGCACAAGCAGCTGGCTTAGGGCTGGACCTCCATTTCCAGCACTACCTTCAGGCATAGGAATTTTCTTCTGGCAGAGCAACAGGTCTCATCACGCAGTACACAGATAGCACAGGCCAACAGTGAAAGGAAACAGCTCTGAAACATATGACTTTCAGAGCACTGAACACCCAAGGTCACAGGCAATTGATTTTTTGCTATTTTTCACAGAGTTGTACCTTTAGAACACTTAGAACTGCCCCACAGACCTGCCAGTATGAGCACCATAAATCCCGGCACTAATTACTTACTCCTAACAGTGTATTCTGGCTAGACTTGGGAAGTTCCACCACCCTTACTAATTTCCTTCAAAAACATGAAAAACAAAACGGAGCACAAAGTTTAGTTCTTGTTAAACAATATTATCATCATGCAATAACTGACAGTTTAAAAATATTTTTTTTTCAACTACTAAGGAAAATAGCTGGTTTGGCCCTATTTATCAAGGTGAGATAAAGTTTATGAAATATGCTTTTCTCAGACGTGCAGTTGTTTCAGTTACATTTTAAATAGAAGACAATAGCAAATAAACATTAATTTGGGAGCAATGTTGTGCCAATATAGCTCGAGTCCGTGCACTTTGATCAGCAAAGAGGCAAAGTGTTGTAAAAGCTAAGAAATTGCCTCATTCTAACCATCCATCCATAAGCAAAAAAACCCAAATTAATAATCCTAAACAGGGGCGTGCATATGATGGGACAGCGTGGGGTGAAGGATTATGTTATTTCCATCATCCTTTGAGTCAAATGATGAGAAAGGTCTGTGTCACCTCTTGTGCCACCTCTGATCGTGATAGTATGGAACAAGAAAGTTCAAGGATCCCTTTGCTCTTCTTCCCATAAATTTACTCCTCAAAATGTGTAGGCCTTTTGCAAGCAAGTTGTCACAAGAAGTTTCAGAGACCAAAAAATAAAAGGGATTTGTGGGGAAATACAGAATAATATTGTTTCTTACCCCTCTATGGACTGGCATATCCACCTTGAGTTGCCTTCAGTGTTTCAGAGTCTGCTGAAAAGTGCCCTCATGTGTTTGGCTTGGTAACACAAGTAAAGGTAGGACTTTTTTCCAGATACAGAATTTGATTAAACCTAGGGTCCTCAAACCCTTTGTGGTAAAAGATTAATAATTAAAAAAAATATTTAAAATCAGAAATCAGAGATTAAAACGTCTTCTAATGATTTCAGTAACTGCCACACTGTCATCAAAAAAAGTGAATGCAGGTAATTAAAACTCCATGGCACCAACGAATAATTTGCTACCACACATAATCTCAGTGCCACACATCTTGGCATACACCTGTGCACTGTCCTTAGCCATGAACACACAAGCAGGTTAGGAAAGGAAAAACAAATTCTGCTCCAAAAGTAGGGGAAAAGTGTTGCAGAAACATCACCTTCTGAAACAGCCATTTCAATAAATACGAATCCAACCTAACCTAAGAATATTACCTCTGCTTACACTCCAAAGAGTTTAATTCTGGATAAAGTTACTGTGCAATAACTCCGAGTTTGGTAAATCAAGTCTTTGCCCTGTACCTGGGCAACTCCATCCAGTGACCAAGGCTTTAGAAATACTAGACTAATTTAAAGTATTTCCTTTCCTCTCTAAAGTAGAATTCAACTCCATTTATTTAGCAAAAGTTGAGATGTCTTGTCCAACCTCATTTATCAGGCTTTCTCAATAGTCAGTGGAGAGATACATTTCCGCTCAGCTGTCTAAAATAGTCGGGATTAATTGCGCTTGAGGGGGTCTGTCCTTCTCCATTTGCCCGAAGACAAAACAATTATCTTAGACTAGCAGTATTAACCGTTGGAAAGATGAAGTGAGGTCAGACAAATCACCTGGAACATTTCTCTGGACACAGATATCTGCTGTAATAGAGGCTGTAGAAGTATTTTTTAGACAGGCATTTCTCATTTGATTTTTGTCAGTCAGGTCTACACTATCTGCCATAAGTGATGAACAGTAATGGTAACGATTAGCCAGTAACTGCTAATTATTCTTGACAAACGGCTGAAGAGATTAGCTAAACCATAAACCTTCAAATGTATCAGTGTGAGTGTAACTTTACCATAAATTTGAAACCTATAGGGAAGCTTGTGGCAAAGTCTCTCTCACTTCCATCAGTGACAGGACTGTCTATGAAAGAATATATTGATTGTGAAAACATTAACTATGTGAATAAATATGCATATTTAAGTGCTGGAAAAATCACAGCTTAGTCCAATTCCCACGAAGAAATCTCTCTTAAAAGAATGAATCACCAGCTTCTCTGTGTCATGGTGGGATTAATGCTTACACTGATAAACTGATATCCATTCATCATTTGTTTTATAAATACTTGAGAAAAAAAAATCAAAGTACACCTATAAGATAAAGCATAAGGCATTTGCCATTTGAGACAAGCTCCATTTTCCTTGCAAATATGTGCATATGCTAACAACCATAATCAATCACATATGTCAGGCTATACCTAAATAATGCATATTTTCCTCATTTCGTAGTTTCAGCAAGGGCTTTTTTTTCCATGAAATGTAAAGCACAGGAATTTGGACCCAGCTCAATCTATGCATGCTTATGTGATCACCACTGGGTTTTCCCACAGGAAGGGAGTAATCAGATCTTCTAGTCTTCTGATATTTCCATTCTCGAGGCTAGATCCTGGTCCTGGTTACATGGGGGTAAATGAGGAATGCTTGCACCAAAATAAGAAAAATGCCTTGTTTTTTGTCAGGTTGGCCAGGAGTGTTTTGGGTTTGGTTGCATAGTTTCATTCCATATCACAGAACAACGAAGACCCTTAAAATGTACTGATTATGCATTTAGAGCACAACCTCAAAATAAGCAGGATCTCAGTGACCAGGCAAGGCACCAGACATCTGGGAACATTAACTCCAAGTTTTAGCTCCTGTAAATTACGTCTCTAATGTGAGGAACACTCGTGGTTTATATAACATACAGGAACTCCAACAGGAAGTGTCCTGCTTTACCGAGTACAGTTAGTTATTTAAACCTGAGTATTTAAACCTTGACCATGAAAATTTTAACTTAACCACTAATCTACTTTCTCTGTTCCTCCTTAATGCATCTATATCATATCTGATAAAGCTTTCCTCCTTTCTTCATGGAAACCCACACATTTTAACCCAGACCTTATGGTATAAATGAAATTAATCCAATAATTTAACTAGAAGATTAAAAAAAGTAGATATTCACTGTAGATAATAGTTCCAAATGATCAGACTCTCTAAGGACAGTTCTTCAGAATGAATATCCAGAGCTTTGGACAGACTTTGTTAGATTGAATGCAATTTAAAGAGTACAAAGACATACTCAAAGCGATAAACAGAGTGAATCAATAATGCAATGAAATATGTGAACATCAGTCTAAACGTTATTTATGTCATTTGATGGTCTGTTGACAATCTTCACTAAAAAAAAATGACTGTGACCCATATTCACACCTTTCTCAGTCAAAAACATCACTGAAATCAGAAGTTCAGAATACAGAAGTTTGTTGATGTTTTTCTGAAGTAAAAGTAACAGCTTGTGGTAACCAGAAATAAAATTCAGTGTGAAGCTGGTCTGTCCCACAGGGAACATCACAGCAGTTGAGGCAGTGATGCTCTCTTGTTCTCAAACTAAGTTTCATCACCATACACATTTTAATCTCAGCCCACATTAAGAGTCACCTCCAGCCAAAACGCAGCCCCCCAGCAGCGGGGACAACCTTGTCCATTCAGCTCAGGTTCAGATTGCCATTCACATAAAGTGTATGGATCTGGCACAGGAGCAGCCAAAGCAAGGATGTCGCCTTCCAGAACCTTAGCAAACATTGTAAGCCCTGTTCTTGCCAGCATGGTCTGGAGCCTGGCCAGCAGCCAGGAGACTACTGTGAGTACAGGAGTCATGGTGTCCAGTTCATGTTTCACTCCCAGGTGTAGGGTTAGGCAGTTTCCTAGGATTTCCAGACACACCAAAGCGGTACTCAACCTCCTGAAGACAGCACAATATAATCCCCTTTCACGATACATTTGGAGACCTGTCATGCAGCCTCCTGTAAAACCATTCTTGCTGTGTTGTACACTGTAATATAAGGGTAAAGGAAGACAGGAAAACATTTATCTCCCATCTAGCTTATAAAAACAGTGGAGATTTTCTTTTTCTTTACAGTTTTATACCTCTATAAAGCACAGTCCTGTCAAGAGTCAAGTGTATCCCCAGGAGTGTTTGCAAATGTATGTGCAGATATTTATGAAGTCAGGAACTTTTCCATATCAGTCAAATGAAATTGCTTTATTAGCTAGCCTAAATGAAGATGCATAAAGGTAATCCTTGATAGAAACTGCACTCAGTGTTGCTTACACAAGAGTCCAACTTATGAGTCAGATTTTGCTTTCCTCGTATTACTACCTTCTGAAAAGACGGTTAATGTATCACTTCAAGGTTGGAAAACATGGCACTGTTGTTTAAGCCAAGTCTCGATTTTTGCCAACAGAATCATAATCTGATAAGCCTCCTCTTTTTCCTGAGAACAGTAGCTCTATAGACTTGAAAAAGACATTTTCAAAGCAAGCAAAGTGATGAATATATTTCCTCCAAACTGCTTTTATTTAAATATCAATATTGCAGCTTTCTTTTTCATTATCAAAAGCTTGTCACTTTTGGAAGACTGTGTTTGTGGCATATGTTTCTTCAACTTTGTTTTTTTCTAATTTAAGACCTCATAAAATCCCAGCTTGCAGATGGCAGTGAGAATGGGGAATCAGTAGGAGATTGTGTTTCTGTTCACATTGGAGTAAAGTTAAGTTTTTCTTTCCTAATATTATTCTTCTGAATTTTCACTCAGACTAGGAGCTCACTGTTCCAGATCTGTTCCAAATTCATCATATGACCTCTTGGAAAGTACAGAGTGCTAAAAGATAGTATTATATTGTAAGTCTTCTCCCTTTCTCCTCCAGGAAGAACTACAAGTGGTTCAAAACCACCCTGAGCTTCCCGTAGAGATGACTCCATATGCTGATTTTATGGTGACTCGTAGATCTGGCAGAAGTGAAGCATTTAGCCCAGTCTAAGCAGTCATACACAAATTGAAAAAAATTATCTGATCTGACAAGCTGACAATTACCGACAGCATAGCACACTGTGTGTTTCCAGACCTCTGTAGGAACATAAGTGGCAGTTTAGAGAGAAATGCTCTGAGTAAAGTCCTCTCTTCACCCTGGTTGTTAAAGATAAACCATTCTGCAGAAAGACACACAAAACTCAGCAACAAGGGTGGAATAAGTAGATCAAAGACTGGCTTTGTAGCCCACGGATAAGAATATTTCTTTAGGAAAGATGATCCTTTTAATTTGCCTAGGGAAATTTTAAAGTTGAGCAAGGAGATTTCCACATGTCTCCAGGAGAAGCAACATGGGCAAATAGATCTTCTCAAACATTCTGTCTTATAAACTTTGTCTAACCCTCATGCTACTTTATGTGCTTACTGGAAAGCTTAAGTTGGAAAAAGCAAAGTGTTTTGGAGGTTATTCTACAGTATGACATTCCAAATTTTTCTAGAGATCTCAGTGCTGTCAGGTTGGAAACATGTTTTTTTCACTGTACTTGTTCATAGTGAACAAGTTCATCTTCTTTTAGTCTTTCACACACTCTAAAGGACAACTTGAATTAAAAATCTCTTATGCCCTTTCCTTGAAACTGACCCATATTTTGGAAAGCTTTCTGTGCTACAGACCACCACATAAAGAACACAGAAGATTAGGCCAAAAGAGCAGGTGAAACTTTTTCTTTAAGCACGTAGCAGATAGGGAAATATCCAGTTGAAATATCCTTCCTTGTTCATCCACACAGGCCTCCTGGCATCTTTGCTCAACTTACAGGGCAGAAAGCTTTCCCAGAGAAGCTGGGGATGTCCCATCATTGGAGAAGTTCAAGATCAGGTTGGATGTGACTTTGAGCAGCCTGATCTAGTTGAAGATGTCCCTGCCCACAGCAGTGGGTTGCACTAGGCAAACTTTAAAGCTCCCTTACAACCCAAACCGATCTATGATTCTGGGCTTCTACAGTTTACTGTAGTCTATCTAATAATAGAAGCCTGAGCTAGTCTAAGTAGAAGCAACTCTCTCAATACAGTCCGGTTTCATTTCAGATCAAGAGCTAGGCAGGTATATCAGGTTACTTTTGAAACTTCTCATTGCTCTCACAGCACATTTTGTTTGGCTGAAAGGCCAAATTAACTGTGGACCTTAAGTCTACATTTGTACTTAACTGGCTTTTCCACCACTGAAACACACGCGTAGTTTTTTAGCATACATTCATTCATGGGAATTGAGCCAAAGCATATCTTCAAGCTATAGATGTTCCCAAGGAATCCAGGCAGAAAATATGAAAGGATGTCTTAACAAGTCAGAAATCTATTCTTGTATTTGGACCTAACCAGAGACGCTGTGATGAAATTGGATGAGCCAAACATTTTAATTTTGTTTTTACTATAAAACATGGAAAGAAGACTCTTTCTCTTGCTATGCTGGATTCTTCAATAACATTACATTCCCTTCATCTTGCCCCTGCAACATCGAAGAACTGCCTGGATTTACCAGCTCAGTAATACTGTAACTTTTAATAGCTCTGTGAATTCTTCTTAGCAAGCTACCCTTGTTTTTTCCTGTAATGTGTTGCTTTATCACATCCTTCTTTGAGTTTCAACAGTGACTCAGCATTTCAGTGCTAATTCAGTCACTAGACTAGAATAATTAATTTACTTAATGTTATTTCACCTAACTCTATCCATCTCAAAGTAAGTATGTGAACTAATAATTTAGGCTCCCTCTGTAAGCATCTGAGAGAGATTTTCTAGAATATGACTTCTCTCACTCTGAAATAAGTGACAATAACAAGGGGAAAGTACTGTTTCCTGGATGTACTTTTTTCTACTGACTAGTGTAAGGACATAAATATTTACCTCAGATTGGAATTTAACATTTAGAGTAGATTTTAGGACAAAGCTGAATAAGGTTATCTCTTTTCTACTAATATTCTCTTCATTATCAAAGAAAGTCATTGAAGTTTTAAGGTTTGGAAGGATTAAAAAAAAAGAGGGTAATGGTCTATTGTTATAGGTGAAAAGGGTGAAATGGAAGGCCAGCCTTCAAGCAGTCCCTATAATATCATATGGCTTTTGTGTGCAGTTTACATAAGTTTAATTTTGGACTATTATTTGTGGTCTGGTTTTGTTGTCCTTTTTTCATTTTCAAGATTGTTCTTCAAGATTACAATGGGAAAACACAATGGATCTTATTTGTAAATTGTGTTTGGGGGGGCAGGAGGGGAAGAAAGTGCCATTTGGCATAATTAAGCATGAAGAAAAATTAATTCCCTGTAGCAAGACACTGACTTCAACTATATATTCAATAAGAACAATCTCCTCCAAAGTAGAATCATATTTCCTAGTTATGGAGAATTTTGCAGGCTAAAATGTTACAAAAAGAACTGTCTGGCAAACACTTCTTCAGAAATGACAACAGGGCCAGACTGAGAAATGTGCCTTGTTCTGATCTCTATGATGCAGATCTTGTTTAGGTAATTAGTCTGAGAGGTATACATATATGTATATCTCAGTAAGCAGCCTGCATAATGACAATAGTAACAAAACCACCATAATTACATATGGACTGAAAGTGATTAAATAAAGAATAAAATGAAAGATGTCCTTGTTAGACAACACAAAGTAGAAAACTGCCTCCCAACTATAGAATGGTCAGATGTAAAACCTGTGAACCAGAGTTGCAGTTGTACTTCAGTAGGCACAACTACATGATCCACAGCTATATGCTGAATTTAGGATCTCTGTGCTCTGAGCTTTGCCTTTGAGTACTTGAGCATTTGGCTACATTTTTTTTGGAGTTTCGCCTCCTCACAGAGCTGTAAGCAATCTCTCACCTGCCTCACTTAAGATGAAGTGAACAAGCCCTCACGACTGCTTAATTTCATCAAAGAAACCTCCAGAGAAATTTCATCTATCAGCAAATCATTTAGGAAGTTTTATGTATGAGGATTTAATTTTTTACTATTTTTGACTTCCTGGAAAATTTGAAGAACAGCTTTCAATCAGGCTAATGTTATAATTGTTCCTTGCTTATTTTCTCCCAAAACTTAGAAATGCTGCCAGCTTTCCCAAAGGGGACTGTAAAAGTCAGAAAAAGACATAGTTTAGACATGAATGGAGTTTACCAGTTTTATTTGCTCAGGCTTAAGAAATTACAAATTCTTGAATGTTGTTATTTGTTTGAGTTGTACATAACAATAATGATGTTTCACCCTATTTCAGTACATCCAGCAGATCACACAAAAGACTGTGTTGCCTGTAAGTTTCGGTGCTTCATGGCTGGTTTTGTAAGCTTACAGTGACACAGACAGACCCTGAACTCCCAGGGAATACCTTTCTCTTAACTAAAAAAAAAGCCCCATCATCTTACAGGACTTGAAGAAATTGCTTGTGGGAAAGCAGTCTATATATCTACAGTAAATGCTACACTGAGATCAGCAATATCTATTCTCATTCCTGTTTTTTCACAAGTATAGTGCATGCAGAGAGTGCATTCCAGGAAATTCAACAAAGCAAATGTGAAAAATTGATAAAGAAACAAATACTTTCTTTCTTTTAAACACGTACATTCCAGACTAGTCAAACTTACATAAGCATCTGATTAAAAAAAGACAAAAAAGGAAAGAAAAAGAAAAAGAAAAAGAAAAAGAAAAAGAAAAAGAAAAAGAAAAAGAAAAAGAAAAAGAAAAAGAAAAAGAAAAAGAAAAAGAAAAAGAAGAAGAGAAGAAGAAAAAGGCTTAAATGGAAACAGATTGTTACGGAACAATAGGGAGAGTTACATTTAACTGTAGAGTTATGAAATGGCTACAAAAGCACTTGCACTGATGATAGAAACAAATGTCTACTAAGTAGTGATGAATGGAAGAAAGGAGGTACATGCATCAAGGTAAGCAATCAGTAAATGTTACAGTGTTTCACAGCACAGTCATGAACAAGCTAAACCAAATTATATGATCATTATAAATTAATTGCTGTATTCTTTTTGCCACAGGAGGCAATTTGCGTTCATCACAGAAGAGAAGAGCAGGTTTGTTTGTTGCCATCTTCCAAAAAACCCAATCGCAAACCAATGCAAAAACCCTGTCAGACACAAAACTTTCATATTTCCTGTTGACCCCAAAGGAGAAGCAGCATTTTATTTTTTACTGTAACTAAAATAATTCATGGAGTGTCTGTAAATAAAGCCTTTACTGAAATGTTAACGTTTAAATATTAGACCTTAACCACAGCAGCTGAGATAAGGAGGAGCAGGTAAGAAATAGAAATTGCTTGGGAGCTATGAGAATACATAGTTTATAAATGTTTGTAAGAGTGCAAATGTAAAAAAAAAAAAAAATCAGTTCCTTAAAATAGTCATAAAGAGTGTTTCTAGCTTACTAGATAGAAATTCTCAATGTTGCTTCATTAGCATAGAAAGTTTTTAATTTCCTTTTCTAAACAGTATCGTTATGTGTTAAAAAATTAACGTTGCCTGTATTTCCAGACACAGCTACTACCAGCTGTCAGTGAAGAGATTGTGACAGGGCCAAGCTCCTCTCAAAATGATATGAAAAGCAAACTGTAGCCCAACTACGAGTCTGCAAACCTTCCTGTTGCACACACTCCCCCTTCACGTCCCTACCGTCTGCTTCTTTCTTCAGCTCACGTGGTCATTATTTCGTCCGGATATACTCATGCTCTTTACATGCTCCCAGTCCCATTTTTAGTGATTGATCAAAACGACAGAAAATAGTCCACCCAAGGCACAACTGTTGGTGAAATCACTCTTCACAGGGATGAAGGTTTCCCAGCAAAAGCACCATTCCCTGCAGTCTCTGCAGGAAGTGGAACAGAGGAAAAGGAGGCAAAGGGTTTGAGGGAGAAACTGCCCAATTAAGTTCTTGTCCATTCCTTGCAATATTGGTTGTCATTACTTAGGGACACCAAGATCTCCATCCAACTCTCGCTACTGAAAGACAGCCCATCCCTTCGACAAGAACCGAATACCAGGACAGAAAGAAGGAATAAAGAATTCAAATCAGAGCAGAAAAATAGCAACTGGAAGATACAGACAAATAAATTTATTTTATCTATTCATCTAAGTAGCCATGGTATTTTGTTTGTACAATGAGATTAATTTAAACCACTGAATCTTCTGCAGACAAATACATAGTGTTCCTAAGAATGTAATCATACATTTGTTCATCTGGAATAAATGAATAACATATTGATTTGATAATGTCTATTCTCCAAAGGAAAAGGTAAATTGAATTTAATGATGTTAATCAGATAAGAACATGTATGAAAATCTTAAATTGTTCCTAATATCAGTAACAGAATAAACTCCAAAGAAAAAGAAATAATAGTTTAGTCAGTAGAAGATAAGAAAGTAGTGCTTCTTAAGAAAACATCTTCTCTCATTATCTCACAAGATGATAGATGCTGGAAATGTTTTTGAAGCTCCTGCCACCTCTCTACACTACTCAGTTTTTAGAATTGAGTTCTGGTTCGCAGTAGACATAAGTCATTCATATCTCCAGTACTGGAGAAGAAATTCAGCAGATAGAAGAGCACTGAAAGAAGAGAGAAAAGCTCCAGAATGCGTCATATAGGTGGACGCAGGCATCCTACAGAGAAGCCTCATCTATAGTGGCAGCCTAAATAATCAATTTAGATTAAAATCTGAATTTTATATAGTAAAAGCTGGGAAAGTGAATCCCATCTTCTGTGTGTGCATGATCTATTTCATATAGCCTTGATTACAGTTAGATCCTCAAGGTATGCCCATAATACTCATACTCAGACTGCAGCTAATACTACTAATAATACTAATATGAATATAAATACAAACATTAGTATTAATAAGAATACTAATACTTTATTTTATGGTTATAAAGTCATAGCAAAATATTACCTGTCAAGAATAAGATCCATGAAACATGATAGCATTTTTTATCCTATCTTGACTTTCTGTAACAGGGAAAGATTGTTCAACAGTCTTTATACTACTGCAGAAAAGTACTAGCTATTAGAGAAAATTTAGGACAAAATTCCAGCGAAATTTTCTTTCATTACTTCAACAGAAATTCAAGTTCATTAGTTACACCAGAACACTGTAACAAAGCTGGCAAGCTCTAGAACAATTCTTTCTCTTCACACTACGAGAGTAAAACCTTTTTCTTTCACAAAACCTCACAAAGTATAAAGTATTACAATATATCCAGTCTTTTATGCTTGCTTTTTAAATATATTTTATTTAAACTCGATGTCACAAGCTATGCAAGTTCTCTGGAATCAAAATAACTTTGCAAACTGGAATCCTGAATTTGAATGGACAATGTTATTCTGTATTCTGAATTCAGAATTCTCTGTTCTGTTCTGTATTCTGAATCCCAGTAAAACCATTTTAAGAAAAATGGGATTGGATACTTAGCTTTAGCAGAAATAGCATGGGTTTAAAGCATATTGTCACATGTGATAAATGCAGTTTCATGGCATTAGACATAACTTAAAGAATTGTTGATTTTATTTTCCCCAGATTTTTCCAATTTATGTAAATACATCACATACTGAGTCAATCCTTGTAATCTCTTGAGCTTAGCTATTTTAAATGCTATGGGGAAAGTTGATGGTTCAACAACTGACATGCACTTATGATGCTCTAAGCTCTTCATTGTATATCAGATCAAATACCGAGACTAAAGAGAGTTGGTGGCTTTCCTGTGTATATCAAAGGATGTGAAAAAAAGCAGGATGAAAAATGGAGAAGTTGTAATGTACTTCTACAGGAAAGTGAGACGGGCAAAGCTTTTCTTTGTCCCACTTCCATGGCAGAAAGATGAGCAGCTCCACCATGGATGTAGGATAATCACATCTGCTCATCAGGGCAAGGGATACCTGCAGAGGAGGCTGGCAGAGCTTATTCTGTGGTTCCTGTGCAGAGCTGTCTCTCCACTGGCTGGTACACTTAAGCACTATTAAAAGCTGCTATTCATTCACTGAAATAAAAAATAAAAATTAAAAATAAAGAAGTCTTGTATGGTTGACAGACCTGAGTCTTCAGTCCCTTTGTCCCCATCACCCTTGATAAAGGCTTGAGGGTGAAATGCTTCACATTCAGTGTCTTCTCTATACACACACAATAATAGCAGGGTATGTCTTACCTAAATTCACCGCTGAAAATAAAGCATCTTTTCCAAAATAGCAGTCTGGACCCCCTTACCATCAGCAGAAGGAGAGGGCCACCTTCCCAATATGATTCATCCCTTCTGCTTTAAATAATTTTCTGCGGATGGAAGAACAGCCTCTAGAAGTGCCTGTGTTTCCCCAGTGGTTACAAAGGAGTCTAAACAATTGGCTTAGATTAGCTGCCAATTCCTAGAGGGCTAATGCAAGACAAATTTCACCTGCAGAGCAAAACAGGAACAAGATGCCTTCTGTCCATTTCCTTTCTGGCACGTTTAGGCCCTGGGGAACAAGGCATCCCTCGCCTTTGACTTGCAGGGCAACAGTGCTTGCTCCTTCCCCAGAGCCAAGGGAGGTGCAGAGGGATCAACAAGGTCTTATTTGCTCGTTCCTGCACGGTGACAGACCCGATATAGCCCAAAAACCAATAAGGAGCTCAGTAGCTGGTACTTCCCTGGCCAGCCATCATGCTCTCATCCAAACACAAAATTGAGATACTAGGAAAGTAATTTCACGTGTTTCATGGTCCTACTGAGTAATAGGGGTGTGTCTGCTAGCTAATGACTGTTCTTCAGTATTTATGGCTCTAAGGTTTGCGCCAAAGCCTATGCAGCCCATGAAAATGTTTCCATTGCCTTATATTTCCAGGCCTTTAATCATTGCTTGTTATTTACTGGTGATAATAGCAAAATAATGCTTATTGCATGTGAAGACTTTGAGTTTTCACTATAGTCTATCAATAAGACATTAAAGATGTGCTTCTTGTTTTGATTCAAATTAAATAGCGCTTTTTCCTTATGACAATTTTCAGGTCTTACCCTCAGCAAATATTAATATATTGTCGAGAATGTTTTAGAGTGTATCATGTATCATATATTTTGTTTTGCCTGGGCCACAGATGAACAGGTTTCTACCTTATTTTTGTCAAAAATAGGATTGCTGAAACAAGACAAGTTGAAGGGTTTTTTGGAACCCCTTCTACCAGAAGATAACTTCATCACTTTCTGTGAAATACTTTTATTTCTACAGCTTAATTAAAGGTACACCTTATGCAAACACTTTTTCTATTCTTTCATTTTCAGTAAGTGTGTAATATGCTGCTTTTTTTTTTTTTTTAAGATACTATCCAAATGAAATTCTCTGCCATTTTACAGTTTTTATGTGCATAAATCTTGAAACCTAAACACGTGTGCTAGATGTCTAGTCCAAAAGATTCTTCAAGGCTTCTTGCAAGAAGAAACTGAGAAAAAGAGTCAACTCAAGAGTTAATCTTAGCTTATCTAAATTATTCTCCGGAGGTACTTTTTCTCTTTACTGTTGCAGGAAGTTTATATGACTAACTTAAAGTAAATTTCAAACATTTAGCTAGCGCAAGCTGTTTGAGATTAATTTCACCTGATGTTCATGGAAATAATAAATTTCTTAATTAAAGATCTAAAAGTGTATTTGACTGATCCTACCAATGCTCCCATCAGTTATTAATTAATTTGTTAAGTATGCTTAAATGCTTTTTAATTTCCTATTCAAAAGCCTCATTAAAAATAAATTTTAGGTGCTTGATGAATGTATGATTAGAATTGTCTTAGCTAGGAAATGTCAGACTCTTATTCCTTAGAGACTTTAATACTCTGTATTTGTCTGCCCTGAATGACATCAGTATAATAATTTGAACTGACAAACAGTATTCTAAGAAATTCCATCTTCCCAAATTTCCATCAGAAAGTCAGTTCAGATATAAGATATATTTATAATAGACACAGCCTGCTAAGATACCTGGAATTTAATTAAAGGGTAATCTTACTGCATTTCTTAATTAAGAAGCACTTTTTGAGTAAGGGCACTGTGTCATGTACTTTTTTTGCCCTTGCAAAATGATGTAGGGCCACCTGTCATATTTAGAGAGTATCATGTAAGTTTTTGGCTCTGTACTAAAAAGAAAAATTCAAACAAAATTAGGACTGGGAATAGGCTGTGAGTCTATTGCGGTGATAAATCCTGCCTCAGCTAAAAACACAATCTACACTTTTTTGCTCTGCATTGAGCACAACTCAGTCAGAGGACACAGCTCACTGTCTTACCAAGGTTATAGTCCCTGTATTCATAATCAGAAGTGTGGCTTTTGACAAATCTCTGTCAAGTTTTCAGTGGGTAAGAGAAAAATGTGCCTGCCTGATGGCACATGCAGTCAAGATCAAAGCCTATACCGGTATCCTTCTCACTCTAAACTGATCCCAAAATATATTTAGTTAGGAATGAATCCGCTGCCCCTTACAGGCTTCATATCTATTCTCATTAGAAGTATTATTTCTACTGAAAATTGTTTTCAGACTACAACAGCTGAGATGCGTGTCTCCGTGTGTATAAACTTGTATACTTGCGTATACAGCTAATAAGTACTAATAAGCTACTAAGAAGTAGCTGCCCTGCACACAATGTAGTAACTCACAACAGTTTGAAAGGAAATTAAAAGAACCTCAATGGCTTGTAATGCTGGATATGGGATCCCATCCCTTCATGGCTAGGTTGTCTGAGTGTGATGAAAAACAACAGCTTTCCAAATGCATTACACCAGCATTCATAAGCAAAATGATGAAGAAACTGGAGAGGGGATATCCTTATTTTGTCAGCCTTATAAAAGAAATCACACAGAAAACATCCAGACCTCCAGCATCTCCCTAACCCAGGTGTACACTCATGTATTGACCTCAATGATTAAAATGATGCCACCATACCTTACAGAAAGGAACACACTATAAATTCATACACCACATGCAGTCCACGAGCTAAAAAAAAGAAAGATCATTCCCATTTTTGAAAGAGGTATTCTGCTAGATTTTATAAGGAAAGTTCCCAAAGGTACTTAATTCTGTTGGGTCATATTTCCATAGTTCTCATGCTTAGCTGTAGACGGCAGGGAGTCCTCCAGGCTGATAAGTGTTTGGCAGCTTAAAAAGGTGTGTCCCATTCCCCTTGGCCAAAAGGACCACAAGGGCCACAAGGACAGAGGGGAGGAATCAGAAAAGAGGATCCCTCAGGCTCTGAGAGGGGTTCCAAAGAAGCCTTCTCCCCTCAAATACAAATAAATCAAATAAACATGTGGTTTTGGCATCTGTGCGATGCTTTCCTGAAGTCTAAATTGCAGTCCAACTGATGACTCGATGTTGAAATGAGTCACCACTATTCACTGAAACACCATCCAAAGCACTTGGAATGTGACTAGAAGCAGGGATCAGCACTTTTGGATGGTGCTACTTATGACAAGAATTTGGAAACAGTCTGCATCCAGATAGTTAGAACTTGAATCAAACAGTACATTATTTACTTTTATTGCTGCCTGACAATGTCTGTTTCTCAAGAATCACTATGAAGTTTATTAGAATCAGCTTCAGTCAGAAAAACGCCGCAGAACAAAATACCTCATAGAATAAAAATTTTTGTATTAGCAAGAATTTTCTTAGGCTGTTTATAAGACATGCAAAATATCTTTAGATGTTAGAGATAAAAAGGATAATGCCTACTCACTCTTCACTAGTACTAAAACCTTTTCGTTCTAGACATTACGATTGAAAGGTGATGAATATAACACTTCATACTTCTAAAATAATTAATTTGTCCTTTTAGTCAGAGACATTGGTCATAGTCATAAAAACCTTTTACTCAACAAAAATCATAACATAAGCAATTTTATGTAGTTGTGATGAGCTAATCAAATACACAAGACAAGATCTGTAGGAGAGATTTACGAGAGGTCTGTTTTGTTAAACCAATTGATATGTTATGGGGATAAAAGACTGCATTTCAGATCCACTAGTTCTTCTTCACGTTAGGACCCCAAATGGCAGCTTGTACTAGTTAGCATCTAATTCCACAAATGGTCTCAAAATGTCAGTGAATTTTTCTACTTAAGGGAGCTTTGTACCAATGACAACATGAATTTACAATGCCATTTGTTAGTCTCTATTTGCATATTGTGATTGGGATTAATTTTCCATCCTTTAGCCATCTAAAAATTAGGTAATTACATGCAGCAGGGGGAAAAGTGTCCTCTGCATGTAGGATGTGCAACCTTTTTCCAAAGAAATTAAAAGGATTCCCTTTTAGTTCTAAGTGGCAGAAATGGCACCGTCGCCTACCTTCTATGACAGTGTATCACGTAGCACAGGCAGCGAGGAAGAGAAAGGCTTGGATTTAACACCCTTCTTAGTCTGCTTTACAGCCTCCCAGGTTATAGTTCATCTGGAGAAAAATTGAATGGTATAGAAATTTTCTGCCCCTCTTACTTGAAGCCATTCCACAGTGTGGGAAGTATTGCAGCAAGAGCAAGGTAGTGAGCATAGCCCTCAGTGTTTGAACACTCTTCAGAGAGAAAATATTTATCCTAATTTCTCTTTAAATAACTCAATGACTCCTTAGTGCTTTCTTACTGGAGCAGGGATTGGACTAAAGGTGCTTCTTCTTCCAGAAAAGCATCTCTGTATTAGCCATGTTCAACTTAATGCATTTTTTCCTCTATTTCTCCCTAGCACCAAGATTATTTCCCTTTCTTTCTCTTGCACAATGGCATATCTTCATCAGGAGGAGGAATGAATGCCAAAAAGGTGTAATAGATCAGTGCCTTGAACTACCTTCTGCTCTGTAGCACTGTGGTCTTAAATCCCCTGAGGGAAAGGCAAATTCCATCTCCTCATCATCACCGAACCACCCGAACACACAGGAACTGAAGTGAGAGGGAATAACATTTCTCTTCTTATGGTATTATATTTTGAAAGAAAGAGCGATATCTCCCATTGCTTATTAAGCTTTTGAAAGAAAAGACTTAGATGACAATCCCAACTGAAAGGAGGGGTTTGGCAGCTGTGTAAATAAGTGTCCTAAACCCCAGGGAATGCCTGGCACACCCCTGTTACCAGTGTTTACTACCAAGCTGCTTGCTCAGCAAGCTGGTTTTTGTGGAATCGGATCTCAGATGTCTAACCCTCCTCATGCTTGCTGCAGGGAGTCACAAAGCTGAGGTAAAGGCTGTAAATTCTGCACAACAGTTTGATTGCTAGTGGTTAGAGACAGCTGAGTGGTTTAACACATATGTCCTTCTGGTGCTTGGTCTAAATTGCCATCCTTGCTTATGAGGCAATTTCTGGAGCTTGGTTCTAAAAATTTTCTTTATTGAAAGTTGTAGATAAAAGCACTTTTCAGTAAAGGATAGTTACTACAAAAATCATCAGCCGCAGTCTTCTTAGCCATCTATACACATTTATTATATTTATTTAGGCACAGTTTACAGAAAGTATCTTTTACTTACTGATAACATTTATGCATACTGATAACAATTATGCAACGTATCCATTATGGCATTAAAAAATGGTTCTACAGAATAAACAATGGGTGTTGAGACGCTTCTATGGAACAACAGCAGGTCATATCCACTCAAATATTTGAAACTTTACAGTCTTCAAAGGTTCTTGGCAAATCTCTTCTGCGGAGTCCTATTGGAGTGATTCGAAATCTTACCCTGCACAGTTGTGACAGTGTGTTTATTACCTGCCCCACAGCAGCAGCTTATTACTTGTTCATGGCAGTAAACTAGGATGGCTGAGGAAAGGAGACCCACCTCACCCTGTGACAAGGCAGTAACCTCAGTGAGGACAACGAGCATGCCAGGGAAAAGACTGCTGCCGTGTTTCAGCTGACTCCAGGAAGACTAGGGAGAGAGACTGCTACCAGCCAACAGAGGAGGGGAAAACATAAAGCAGTGCCAAAAAAAGCATTTTGAGTACTTGCTACAGGTTTTTTTTGGACTACAGAACTGCATCACACAACACAGGAGAGGAGACCTGTAATCTCAAACAGCGCTGATCTCCTGTTTTAATTTGTGATGAGGTCTAGTAAATCAAAGAGATCAATGAAGCCTAAAGAGGGAACCAGATAAATAACAGGTCAGCCAGGAGGAAACAATAGACTGAGCCCGCTCAGTTCCAGCTAAGATACTTAGCTACTTGGTCCTGGAGAAGAGAACTAAATTTTCCATTTCATTTAGTAGAATAACTTATTTTATTATTTTTAATTCAAGTTTTGACAGACTGACAAGGTGTTAAAGCAAGTCATAGTAAAAGATAAAACACAGATGTTAAATCTTTGCCTATGTACACATCGTGTTAAAACAGTACACATTGTGGTAAAACGTGTTAAATAGCTTGATAAATAGAAGTATTTTAACAGGAACATAGTTTTTTATGTAACAAAATTGTTATGGATACAGATGCCTTTTCAGATCATTTCATTAGTACCTTAAACTTCTCAGTTGTATGTGTATCAAAAATGTACCCCAGCATTCCTCCTGGGACATTCTTCCTCTTTATTTATCTTGCTTTTAAAAGCCTTTTTTGGCACTCTTTCTCCTACATTTACAATATTTTGTGAATAACATTTCACATTGAAAGGCTGGGTTATTATAGTGTTTTGTTTGCACAACCACGGGGCTTGGGACAATGGTAGTAGGATAATTCATAGCAGCTTTCACCTGAAATGTGTTTAAATTCATTAATAGCTCCATTCATTTTTATGGGATTAGTTGCATGCTTAAAACTGAGCACATTGCTGGATTAGGGTCAAAGTGTTCAGGAATTTTTCTGAGTATACCATAGCCATATAATTCAACTAAAGAAAGGAAAAACTGGAGAACAGATAAAGCAGAAACATGATATGGGCTGACAGAAAACAAAAAGTCAGACTTTGTGTTGAATTATCAAATCTGTTCTCCATAAATTACCCAAAAAGGGATTTCTAGCAAAGCTAAGCAGTTCTGAGTGAGAGACTGAAATCTAGAAAATGGCTAAAATACAAGAAACAAAGAACTCTTCAATTTTGGTGCTCTTTTTTTTTTCCCCCCCCTAATTTCATGTTGGGCTTCCAGTAAAAGTGAAAGACAGCAAATATATACATGGTAAAAGAGTTTTCTGCATGTGACAGGGGAATGAAGAGAGCGAGATGGTGCAGGGTGCTCTCTGGATCTCAGTAAAAAAACCCCAATAACAAATGGCTCAATAAAATAGCAGTTTTAATAAGATAGAATAAAAAGAGGCATATAGATAGTGAGTAAATGCTACATCCCTATCCTGGTTTGACCCACAACTCGACAATCCCTTCAGATGCTGGGAACCCTACATTTGTGCAGCATCAGAGAGACTCTGGGGGATCTTCCCCACAGCACACTGTGCAGACCCCCTCCATGAACAGGTTCCTCTTCCCTCCCATGTCACAGTGCCCTTTATTTTGGGTAACAAGCAGAATCATCTACCTTCTCCTGACAGGTTAGACTGTTACCTCCATCGCAACACCGACCTGCGCAAGGCACACACCAGCAGTTTCCTGTACAGCGAGTACACATGCTGACACACGGGCTGCTCGGCCCCCGAGTGCAATGCCCAATAGAGCAGACATAGCCTGTTCAAGATCACTAACTCCTTGAATAAAAAGTCATCTGTGAGGCTGCCAACATAAACAGTTGAATCAGAAGTGCTGGTATGAACGCAAGATAAACATTTAGATTCGTTGGAGTACCAGGAAGGACTTCCTTGAAAGGAGATTTGAGCTCCTGAAATACTCTGAAAGAAAAGTGGTAAAAGGTCCCTAATTCAGCATGCTTGTTTGGCCATGAAAATTCTGCAGAATCGTCCTAAATTGACAAGAAGACGTACTAGAACAAAGAGTTAAAGGCCTGTCATCCATGCTCTCCGTAAGTTTTATGAAACCTGTGTGTGAGCCAACACAGGCAGGGTGCAGGCACAACCACAAAACCATGGATGAAAGGCAAAGAACAATTTTAATCTCAATACCTTGCAGATCGGGGAATCTCCAAAGCAGCAGCTGGGCAGAGGCATGCAAGCAGGGGACACAGGCAGCGCCGAGCAAGAGTCCCTATTAGCAAGCGAGCAAGAGAGTGAGAGCTCAGACTTGCTGTTCGCGCCTGCATTTCAAGGATTCAAGCAGGCATACTTTTTCACTGTGCTTTGATCTTCTTCAACAGCAGGGCAGGAATCTCAGGCATGTTCAAGAAGATGCCCCTGAGTCCAACACAGGCCTATGGTATCTAATTGCAGATGTTCTACTTGTCAAGCACATAAGACTAAACAACAATCAGTGTGATATATATGTTTTCCAGCACCCCATGTGCAAGTACTTGAGTGTATTTACAGTCCTCCTCGCCAATCTTCCATCAATCACTTTCCCACAACCTGTAATTAGCACTGACTGCGATCTGCATGTTCTGTAAATAAACAAGAAGCTATGGTGCTGTCAGCCCACAGCCCACAGACTCTTGAAGAGATGAATAAGGATTGAAGGGCTTACTTGAGTATTTGCAGAATGTGATTTACTGTAGCTCTTCAAAATGTGCTGTCCATAGTCACAGGTAGACTCTCACTGTGATTTATGCATACCCTGTAGCCACCTGCTTCAAGGGTTTTCATCTCAGCTGTGGAGAGCAAGGTGCACGAGAGCTCATCATTCAGAAATGTGATGGCTCAGTATTTTAACCCTAAGAATGGGCATTCTAGTTCCTGAAATAACCATAAACTTTTCAAAGTTTAGTTTTACCTTTAGTTCACATGAAACTACCTTGGGGTTAATCTGCTCAAAGACCTTGTGGTACAGATGTGAGCTGAGCAAAACTGAGATGGTACTATTTAGGGAGTGGGGAGCAGGCAGCCAACAGGTGAAATACTTGGTATTATAGAAGAATGGGAACCCTTCTCATTATCTGGCTTTCATTTGGACCAATTGATTAGGCACACAGTTAAAATCACTACATAGCTTCCCTTTTTGTTACACTGCCTTTGAGGGACTGGCATTAAAGGTTCAACTCTCTAATAGGACTCAGGCAGCTTTTAGGAAAATGGCCTCAAAGTATCTTCAACCATCAGAATAGAAAAGTGTTGAAAATGGAAAAGATTTTAGGAAAGCTTTTGTTCCTGTGTGAGACAGAGAAGAACTGACTGAAGCTCTTTAGGAAGAAAAATGAGTTTCTGTGTTCAGAAGGAAGAGAAAAGCTGATGCTGCTGGGTTTAGGGGTGATGACACTTCAAAGCAGGCATTGTCACAAGTGGCATCACCCAAGGAAGTGATATAGAACATCTCTCAGCCCGAAAGTATCCAAAGTATACCTTGGGGGAAACAATCCACAGTACAAAGCAGCTTCCAGACTCTTTCATCTAATAGAAAGCAGGGCACAAAGAAGCACAGGGTGAAGTTAATAATCTGTTAGCCTGTTTCATGGTCTCCACATGTATTTGTGTTCCCATGCTGCGAATGGAAAAGTATCCAAAGAAAAAGTGGCCTTTCCCGTCCCAGATTGCTTGCTCACAGTTAATTCTCCCTCAGTACACAGTGGTTTTATTTGTTGATTTTAAAAGGCACATGATTTGGAGGAAAGAAAAACAGGAAGGAAACAAAAAAACCCACAACCATAATGACATGTGGTTGTAATGTTTTGAATTTTTTTCATCTGTCATAAACATCTCCAAGGGGACCTGTATGTATCTATGGGTGTGCCTGTTATAAACTACACAAAGAAAGAAATGCAAACTTTGCTATAACCTCTTCCAAAACGTTACCTGCTCTTTCACTTTGCTGAAAATGCTTAGAAAATAGCTTTTTTCAAAAGTTGCTTTCCTAAGTAAAAAAGGATTATATCATCTCTTTCTATATGTATGAACCTCAGAAATAATTTCTGAATACATTGGCCCATTTCAACCAGATTTGAAAGAGATAGAGATGTCAAAAGTATCAAGTTTATGCGTATTTCATGAGCAGAGACAGCATGGTATACCTTAAGGAGAATACAAACACCCTTAGTGAAGCAAAGACAGCAGCATGAACTCACCACTTATTAAACAATGAAGGGTCTAAGTGGGAGGGAGATGGTATGAATCCTCTAAATGCAGGAAAAGCCTCATTAGGCACCAGAAAAGCCAAACACACCACAAAAAAAAAAAAAAAAAAAATCTGAAAATACCAAGATTTCTTTATTNAAACACACCAAAAAAAAAAAAAAAAAAAAATCTGCAAATAACCAGATTTCTTTAGTTTCACTCTGAAGAGGTGCACAGGTGAGACTTAGCAGAAATCTACAACCTACAGCTGAAAACATCCCACCAGCTAAACACCAAAGCTGCCATGCTGGATCTGTGAACCAGACTCTGTCCTCCTGCAAGGGATGTCAAAATTGAGATACCAAGCCTTCACAAGCATTTCCAACTGAAAGCTGTGCTTTAGTGAGTGTAAGCAGGAATCTGTTTCTATTTTCACATGTCATCCGTCGTCTCACCACATGTCCTGCAGACCAACCACCTGAAGCTTGCCCTCTGTTCGAACCCAGCATCACTGCCATAGAGCATACACTGGGAAGGTGCGGGAGCCAAGAGCTGCCACCTCCCTACACAGGAAAGTCCATCATCACAGGTCACCTGCTCTGCCTGCTCCACCAGCACTGCAGGTCCTCTCTCTGCAGCCATGTAGAACACCTTAGATCTCTTACACATCGGTGAAGAAATGTTTGCAGCACATACGCATCTGTGTGTTATATAGTGTGGCATAGATATAAACTGCAGGCAATCTATTTGAAAATGTTATATTTGATGTGAAATTATATTAAGTACCTTTATGATACCTGGACTTCTGCAGGGCCTTTGACATGGTCCCCCACCACATCCTTCTCTCTAAGTTGGTGAGAGATGGATTTGATGGGTGGACTGTTAGGTGGATAAGGAACTAGCTAGATGGTCACATCCAGAGGGCAGTGGTCAATGGCTCGATGTCCAGATGGAGAGGGGTGACAAGTGGTGTTCCTCAGGGATCCGTGCTGGGATCGGTGCTGTTCAATATTTTCATCAATGATTTAGACAGTGGGATCAAGTGCACCCTCAGCAAGTTTGCCGATGACACCAAACTGAGTGGTGCGGTCAACATGCCAGAAGGACGGCATGTCATCCAGAGGGACCTGGACAAGCTAGAGAGGTGGGCCCAGGCAAATTTTATGAAATTCAACAAGGTCCTACGCTTGGGTCGGGACAGCCCTCATTATCAATACAGGCTGGGGGATGAGGTGATAGAGAGCAGCCCTACAGAAAAGGACTTGGGGGTACTGGTGGATGAAAAGCTGGACATGTGACAACAATGTGTGCTTGCAGCCCAGAAGCCCAATCGCATCCTGGGCTGCATCAAAAGAACTGTGGCCAGCAGATCCAGAGAGATGATTCTGCCCCTCTGCTCTGCTCTGCTCTGCTCTCGTGAGACCCGACCTGGACTACTGCATCCAGCTCTGGAGCCCTCAGCACAAGAAGGACATGGACCTGTTGGAGCGGGTCCAGAGGAGGGCCACGAAGATGATCAAAGACCTCTCCTATGAGGACAGACTGAGAGAGCTGGCGTTGTTCAGTGTGGAGAAGAGAAGGCTCCCAGGAGACCTTATAGCGACCTTCCATTACCTGAAGGGGGCCTACAGAAAAGCTGGTGAGGGATTTCTTAGGATGTCAGGAAATGGTAGGACTAGAGGGAATGGATTAAAACTAGAGATGGGACGATTCAGATTGGACGTTAGGAAGAAGTTCTTCACCATGAGGGTGTGAGACACTGCAACAGGTTGCCTAGAGAGGTTGTGGAAGCCCAGTCCCTGGAAGTTTTTAAGGCCAGACTGGATGAGGCTCTGATCAACCTGATCTAGTGGGAGACGTCCCTGCCGATGGCAGGGGGGTTGGAACTAGATGACCTTTAAGGTCATCATTATATAAATGTAAGATATTCTGGGGCAAAATACATCACTGATGCATTTTTATTTTATGACCTAGACTCACATGCATGTGTCTGAAAATTCTTGTTATATCCATAAACATTACCCTGTTAAACCTGGATCTTGGTGTTACTGTGTTTATTCCATCCTAGTCTTCTCCTGTTCTTATTTTACTATTACACATTCCAAGGAAAAAGTTATGTTATATTAAGTTATTTTATGAGTCACAATAAGTATTAAATCCAGACAGAACATCTTTTCTTTTTGATGAAATTATACAGGGAAGCAATTGGTATCTTGATCTATGATTTTATGCATGTTGTCTTTCCTTACTCCCTTCCCTTTTGCTTACATGCACCCAAGATTTCTTTTTTTAACTATGCCAAAGCTTTACTACTGTATTTTTCACAGCTATGAAAGATTTCACTGTAGTTCATATCTTAAAAAGAAACACTCTGATTAGAATTGAAACAAAGAATTTACCTTTAGTGCACAGCTCACTCAGAAAAACACTCAGTAAACTTACAAAGAAAACTGGGAATTTTCTCCTTAAATTTGTTTTGCAACATATTACAATGTCTAAATTAAACACGACAGTAAAATTAATCCGCTTATGATACCAGTAACATAAACCTAGAAGAATATTTTTAGACAGCACTACACTTCTTTCACACTTCCACAGTATGAGGTAAAACCAGAAAATATTCTCAAAACATTCTTGACAAAACCAATAGCATCACTAAAGTTAGACTGAAAATATTCAAAGATGTTTATTTAGTAGTTATCTTTCTCAGAGCTCCTGCTGCCTTCCAATTTTTGGTAAATATGCATGAAATTAAGTCTGTTATATTATCACTTAATTTCAATTGTCACCAGTCCAAATTTGTAGCGCATGGCAAAGTGCCATACAATGCCTGCCCTATTATACCACTGAAGATACTGTTGTTATTAATCAAATTCCAGACATTTAGGATTAGTGCAGGTCCTAGCTCACACTGAGTGCAAAAGCTAATCATCTTGGCAAAAATGAGAGCATCTACTACTAGACAGCAGTTCAGGAGACCAAGTCTTTCCGTGTCCAGATGAGACAGCCTTTTGTGAGTGAAATTTCCAAGACAAACTCATGATAAGCTTAAACTGTGTGATTGCAATTCCCTACTGCTTTTCTGGATCTGACCCAAAGCCCATTTAATTCGGCTGGAGCCTGTCCACCGACTTCAGCATGCTCAGGATCAACTCCCCTATAGCCTACAAAGCATTGAGATTTTGCTTAAATTTGCTGCAGCTGAAAATCCTGCTTTCCCACCGTTTTTAAAGACATATATTAATAGGGGATAATAAAACATCCTTACTCCAGGAAATACTGTTCTGCTAAGCTCCGTGGAGGTGGAGTGCGGAGAGTTCCACACAAACCATAGCAGGCAAATGTTTATTAACTATTCAGCACCTTAATTTCCGTCTATTTCCCTGGGAACTACATACATCTAATAACCCCTCTCATCCAGTCCTGCAGACTTTGAAACACCCTTAAAATTTGTCTCAGACAAACCTTGACATCTTCTTTAACTCCTGTTGACTTCAAAGGGTGACCGAGTCTTCAAGAGCTCATAGGATCAGGTTTTCACCTGTATCACCTGTGCATAGTCAAAGCTAAAAGCAGACAAATAAAATTTATCAGTGATATAGTTCCCCCATTTCTCACTCATGACAGAGACAAGTCCACATTTAAAGTACCGTTACACCTGCTCTGCACGATATATTTATACTTGAGTGCATTCAGAGAACAGTCTTTGAGAAATACTCTCATGTGTTTGTAAGAAAAAGTCAGGCTTAATGTTTAAATTCACTATATTGTAACAATAGCTGCACTGTGCAGAAGGGAAAAACTAATTGCTGTATCTACTTATAATCCTTTTGTGAACTCTTTGGTTGCTGTTACATCATAGTGTCCTTCCAGAATTTTTACTTACTATCTTAAATTCACAGATGTTCAACAAGTGGTGGGTTTCAATTTTGCTTAGATGAGCATTTTCAGATGCCGTGGGAAAGATTTCAGATACCAAATATTGGAACCAATGGGAATATATCACTGTATACCCATCACGGTGAATTGAATCGGCTTTTGCTTCCTTTTGGAGAGTCCTCAAAAGAAATGAGTGCAGCTGTGTCTTTTCTGACTCCACAACAATGGGGACTTTACAGAGTACGTGGTCACTGTCTGCTTCCAGACATAGGAGATATTTCATGCTGTGGCTGCACAGGCTCCACTATCATGCAGAATTTTCCTTGAAGCATACGTCCAGCACAAGATGGTTCCCATGTCCCACCTCAGCTCTAAAGCATAGTGTAACTGGACAAAATTTCTCACATACAAGACCAGAGTGAGATATTTATCCAGCCGGAGAACCTCCCATGAGTTGTTCTCTAAACTGCCTCCTTCCCACCTCAGATGCCCGGAGCTCTTTTCCCTTTCCCCTTTTCCTTCTAGCCTCTGATCTCTCTTCCCACCACTGCACCCACTCAGCTCGCCCATGAAGACAGGCAGCTCCCCTTCCTGAGAGGCAGCAACAACAACACCCACCCATAAGGGCTTGGATTTATCTTATTTCTTCATTTCAGACATTTTCTCAGTCAACTCTCTATGTGGTATTACTCCTGGAGAAAGATGACTCTAATTCCAAGTACTGGTTTAATCTGGTATGAAGACCTGAAAATGTGTGGACACCCTATTCCTGGTGTATCTTCTACAGAGAAACTCAACTTGATGGTCTGTTCTGGCACCAGATGATGGACTGGCAACATATGTGGAGCAGTGCAGTGTGCCACCATCCTTCTGGTTATTAAAATATGTCTGGGAGGGCTCTGAATGAAGATAAAAAGGCAAAGCCAGCTCAAGCACCTCAGAATTGGGTGGGGGAGGGAATGGAATTGCACCCCAAAGAGGATGGGCCTAGTTCTTGCTGCTTTAACAAAAGAAAGGGCATCCTGTGAGGAGCAGAAGTGATGCAGTTGCTAATGAAGCATATTTATATATTCCCATGTACCCCTTCAGCAGTTGCAGCACCTGGCAAAACTTCCCAGACCCTGTAGAATAACAGAATAACTTTGGATTTTTTGTTTTCACCAATGATTTACTGTCAGCAGCCAGCTGCCTACCTTGCCCATGCCTACTCCTATCCGTATGAAAGAGGCTTTCATGCTGTGTTTTTATAAAGCTATATTCTCAGTCAGAAATATGGTATGACAAAAAGAAACAGTCACAAGGTGGGGTAATTTCTGTCTTTTTTGATTTTGGCAGAAAAAATAGTTTTCTGAAAAAGCATGTACACTTCTCTGAAAATTAGTTTTTACTGAGAATTTATTATAGATTTTTAAAATTTCATTGATCATAGAATCATAGAATGGTTAGAGTTGGAAGGGACCTTAAAGATCACCTAGTTCCAACCTCCTCCCACTAGACCAGGCTGCTCAAAGTCCCATCCAGCCTGGCCTTGAACACCTCCAGGGATGGAGTATTAACAACTTCCCTGGGCAACCTGTTCCAGTGCCTCACCACCCTCACAAGAAAGAATTTTTTCCTGTTATCCAATCTAAATCTACCCTCTCTCAACTTGAGGCCGTTACCCTGTGTCTTATCATAACACTCCCTGATAAAGAGTCCCTCCCCATCCTTCCTGTATGCCCCCTTTAGGTACTGGAAGGCTGCTGTAAGGTCTCCCCGGAGCCTTCTCTTCTCCAGGCTGAACAACCCCAACTCTCTCAGCCTGTCCTCATAGCAGAGGTGCTCCAGCCTTCGCGTCATCTTCCTGGCCCTCTGCTGGACCTACTCCTTCTTGTGGTGAGGACTCCAGAGCTGGACACAGTACCCCAGGTGGGGTCTCACCAGAGCAGAGTAGAGGGGCAGAATCACCTCAACCTGCTGGCCATGGTTCTTTTAATGCAGCCCAGGATGTGGTTGGCTCTCTGGGCTGCAAGCGTGCATTGCTGGCTCATGTTGATCTTCATGTTAATAAGTTAAGTCCTGATTACTGAGACTTCTACCTCCCCTGAGCGGATGGATCTTTCATTGCTTTGAGAAGCAACACAAAGAGAAGGGCTTCAGTTCTCCCATGTGAGCATTGCATGATTGCAAAGAGGTTTCTTTTCCTGTTTGGCCTTTCTGCAAAGGAACTCTATTATCAGCCAACCTACATGAACAATGATACAAGCAAATTCTGAGGAAGTTCTGGTTAAACTCACCATGCCTCAACAGGATAAGAAAATGACAGTGACGCGTCAGCCAACATACACAAATATGGAAGGCACAGAAATACAAACTCCTTTCTATTGAAAATTTTGAAAAAAAGACTGAAATGTGGACAGGCAGTTGGAAATAAGTTTAAAAAATTAAGATTAATTTTAAAAATCTTAAAGAAGAGACAGAAAACATAACTGTGAAAATAAATTCCATAGTCCTGTATTTTAGGTAGATGCCGATTTTGAACTATTGGAGTTTAGAATCAGTCTTTTCCAGAGGCTGTTTTGCTAAAACCCAATGCACTTAGTTTTTTCTTCTTTTATATCTGTGAACTCAGATCAAAAATTAAACCCAGTTCCTAACTTCAGATCCATGGCTTTTACTTGGCTACCTCTATGAAAAGTAATCTCCAGTATATCCTGGTATCTTGATGAAAAAAGCAGACCTAGCTCTGAATCGTGAGCTGAAATATCCTGGCTGGCCACATTGCTCTGGGGGCGCTGAGTCCCGCATCATGGTGGGTCCTGGAGGAGAGAGCAACAACTCACCTTGATCCCATGACCGCAGGAGTCCGTGCAGCACCTCAGAGAAGTACCACTCTCCTTTATCTCAGAATCTGACCTCAACATTTCAGAGTTCACAGAATAAATAGACAAATTCCCTAGATTTTCAGCTTTTTGTACATCCCCTCTGTGCAACCCCAAACATTTAGAGAGGGATGCTCAAACAGGTAGTTTGAAAATCCCGCAGTGAGGAAGATGCGTTTTGCACACCAGCTGATGCTCGGCAGAGGCATAAGCAAGGACAGTTGACAAAAAGCGGGTCCTGTGGCTAACGCTGTAAAGCTACATCTACCCTACTAAAATGATACAAGGTCAGAGTGAACTGGAGCTCTGGACCCCTGTTTGCCCACGCAGCTTAACTTTTTTCTCCTTGACTCTACTTTTGGCTCAGCATTTAAATGTGTGATATTATCAGAAATTCTCTAAAATTTTCACCACATTTTTTAAAAAATTTGGAAGTATAAAAGTTGCAGTTATTGAATTACACATCCAGCATTTGAATTTAAATCTTTTCTGACCTAGAAGACCTCCTTTTTGATGCATAAGCAATGGCCCCCTGTTCTTGTCTATCTTTGCTCCCTCCCACATCTTATATCAGACAATGGTGCAGGACAGACTGCTGTGATTCATGTCTCGCCACTATTCACTCAGGCACTATAGCCCTGAACCAATTAGAGCTACAAAAGATCACATGGGATCTCATACTGAAAGTCATTAAAGTTGTTTCTCACTAAGTAAATCTTACTTTAAAGCCTTTCATGTCTAAAGAATCATGCATGTTTCTTCGAGCTCATTACTATAAAAGAAAAAAAAAAAGTAAATGATGAAAAATCCTAAATGGGTGTCACATATTGGACACCAAACAGGAAACGAAATGGGTGGAAAGAGAAAAATTACCAGGAGACCCAATCAATGTTTGTAAGTATTCCTTAGAGTTCTTGTGAAATGGGATAATAAAATTTCCTAACTCCATTTCTTCCACTCTTTTTAAGTTAAGAACTTCTGGAGCACCAAAGGTATTCAAAAGGTGGAATAAGCTGCCAAACCCGTCAAGAAAGAAGCGGGGTTTTCTAAAAGGAAATCAATAAATGTAATTACTGGGCTTATAGGGCCAGTGAGAATTCCTGAAAGGAAAGTTTCTTTCAGTGTTTCAATCACAGACAAGTTGCTTGCAGAAATAACAAATTTGTGGAGTGGTTATCAAGATGAGAACAAGAGAAAAACGTTGTTTTGGTCCTCAAATTGAAAATACTGTTTTGTTCAAGTAAAACAAACAAACAAAAAAAATAGAAGAAGTCAGAGTAGCTTTTTTTTTAAAAAGTGTGGCACCACATTCCTCCAGTTTTCATCCACTTTTAGGTCACATATTTGTTCCTTGTGAAACTCATCCTTCTTGCACAGAGTCAGTACAAGGACCAGGGACATTCCGTACTAAGGTGACATAGATGTTTGGGGCCCAGCTGAGTGCAATATTTATCATGGACCTTCGAGGATGCACCTGGGTCTTGTGCTAGATCTCCACTCCAAGGTGGATTACATCACACCTAACTGCTAAGAATAGAACACCTAAACCTCCCACTGACAGAGAATCTCTCTAAGCCTGAAATGGCTGCTTCTAAATGGACAGTCTATGATTCCAGTTTGAACTCCTGACGTAGCTAAATATGGTGTATTCATAAGCAATGCGAATGATAGGATTTTTGTTCTGCTTATTTCTGTTGTTAAAGTAACACAAATAGCCAAAAATCTATGCCTTGATTGTGCAAGTCTGTTGCCAAACAATGCTAAAAGGAGTTCAATGCGTGATAGTGAAAGGATAATATATGAATCTGGAAGCCAGAAGGCCTGTTGGATAAGCTTAGGGTCTATTGGAAAGGTTTTGACACTGCATTTTTTTATTCTCTTACTGTCTATGAGAAGCTGGAAAACATGTAGATATTTGGTCTCCTATGGCAGAGGACTGAGGTCTCAACTTTTGTTAATCAAAATGGTCCAACTGAAGAGCAGAAATCAAGTTAGCTATCTAACCAAAAGCACATGGTTCATCCACATGCATGTGACTCAGAGGACCCGCTACCCCACATGAGTATTACTTTTATTTGTAGAGTTGACGGTTTTGGAGTACAGGGAAGCCTGGCAGAAACCCACCTATGACGTCCAGCATATTTAGTCTCTTGAAGGACTGTATCATTTTAAAAATGTTGTCATGCACTCACCAGAAGATTCTAATATGGCCAAGTTTTGTTTTAATATCTTTGAGCTGAGTCATGAGCTACTGAGAGCCCTTTCCCATTTGTACTGGTGGGATGGATACCAATCCATCTTTTCGCACTTGCTATTCCTTCTAGACCAAACTGTCTAATTTAGTTCTTCACCAGCACTTCATCTGAAGGCAGGAGGAGTTTTATGGGAACAAAGACAGAGCAAGAACATTAGGGTAAATTTCTGTAACTGGAATGGAAGCAGCCAGTGCTGCACTTTGTTCAGTATTTTCCCCAGTGCAGCATGCAAGGATTCAGCACCAGGCACCGTGCTTTGTCTCTCATTGCTTTTACAATAAAACAAGAACTTCTAAAAAGTCACTGACTCCATGGGAGCTTTCCCCTGGCTTCGAGCCAGAGAGCTTGAGATCACGAGTTTTGCCACTGATGCAAAATAGCCCTGTTCTGCTCTGTTTCTCACCTCACTTAAACCTGGTAACCACTGTGTCTAAACATGACCAGCATGAGTCACCAGATACACTAAGTCCCCAGGCTCCTACTGGCTTACTCTGAGGTACCCCATAGATGTCTCAGGCTGCCGAGGTGGCATGAAACCTTCTCCACTGCCCACCCCTCCAAACAGACCCTACATCTGCTGGAGAGTCCAGCAATTAACTCAGTGTCACAATAACAGGCTCAGTTTCTGATGTTCCTGGAACTTTTTGGACCACTTGTCATTTAGCAGCCAGACATCTCCCTTTAAGCCAATTACTATTTATTAAGGAAAAAAAAAAAGCACCTGAGAGAAAAAGAATAAAACAATTAACAGCATATATGCATAACTAACTTACCTGACCTTTTTTGTGGAGATCCCAGCAGACCGGTCAGATGGTCATGCCAGGCTGCCCCAGGCTCGAGTTGGCTCCCTGCATCGGCGTTGTTGTTTTATGCGACATCATGTCTTTCATCTATTCAGCCCCTTTGAATCAGGGTAAGGCAGACTGCTTCTTCCATGTTGGAGGGCAACTTCAAAACGTTTATTTCCGGAGCAGAGATTTGCATTAACAAGTGCCTTGAATCCGGGCACTGGACATTCCTTATCTCACCCTTTGGGCCAGGAATGCAATAATTTCTTATACTAAAACAGAGCCTGAATTTTATTTTATGAATCTATACTTCATTAGCAGTCTCTTATATTAGTTTTCTACCAGTCCCGCTCTATTAATGAGATAAGCTAATGATAGAAGAAAGACAATTAGGTATTCAGTGTACCAAACCAAAAATTAGATTAGAAATAGACCAGAGAATTTTCAAGGGTCTGGGAAGAAATTTGTCCCAAAAATACAACTTTGTTCTTCTTCTAAGGCACTCCTTTTTTGTACTAACTTGTTACATTTAAACACTTTTAGGATAGGCTATGCCCAAATCCTATTTTTGGTACTTAAGGTCACTCTGTATATGAGAAGCTTTAAAGCTTGCATTTAAAACATCACTAGCTGCTAAACATGTCTATGCATAGCTGTTACACTGGCACACTGGCAAACAATGCACCATTTGTACTAGAAAGATTGGAAAATCTTTTTTGATCTGGAAAGCCTCTGTCTTCTAAAAAGCTGTTTCTTACTTTGCACCTAGCCTTAAAATACTCACAGATCATATATGACTAAAAAGACTGAAATTGAGTAAAAATTGATTCATCTGAAAAAACAACCCTGTTTCCATCAATTACAAGGAAAAGGCAATTTTCAAGGAGAATATTCCATACCAACTGTTGGAAATAAAATGTTTGTGTGCCAGAAACTTAAAAATCAATATCATTTGATCTGTCTATGTTATTTCAATACTTTTATGGGCAAGATCTACAGTGTTGTGAGCCTATAATGAACTTTAAAACAACATATATAAAGGCAGACTAATTTGAGTTTTGAAATAAAATTGGAACTTCTATTTCTAGCATGAACAAAATAATGCATTGGAAAATTGTTTTTCATAATTCCCCTCTTAGAAACAAAATTAATTTAATAATTCATAGACAATGAATTACTAAAATAATCAGTACAACAATTGTAATAAACCTTCATCGGCTTCTCCTAATATGGAATAGAAGGAAAAAGGCCTCTTCTGCTTTATAGGGTGCTGGATGTCAGGGCATTTCAGAGTTGCCTGCAATTAGGAAGAAATTTTGATTTTATGAAATACGTTTCTTTGTTGCAGACTTGCTTATTCACAGTGCAGCATATATGAACCTTTGCTAGTATGATTTTTAACCACACTTTCCTCATCAATCTTTTCATCTGTCTCCATCTTCTTTCCTGCGCTCCTTCTTGCTTTCAGTTCCCTCACGAAACTACGCTCATGTTGCTTCTTTACTGCCTTTTCTTCCCTGCTTTGTAAGCTTGCTAACACATGCTCAGAAAGGGTATATTTTGACAAGAAGCTGATTTAGTTGCCTTAAAATGTATTCTGACAAATACATTAAGGCAGCATAATCCAGCACTGCCACGGAAGGAAAAAAAATTAATCTAGCACTTACTCCTGCCCCAGTGTCAGCCTTCCCTTGTGCCAGCTAGTCCATGAGATGGATCAGGGAACTCTCACAGATGAAAAATAACTCTGAGAAGTTATTAATTTTCATTGTTCTAAACAATAATTGCTGTGTGGCAGCACAAATGCTCATGTCATCCCAATGTTGAAGTGGTGCAGGGACAGAGAATACTGATGGCAGGAAGAGGCTGGACGGCATCTTGCGATGAACACAGCATTTCACAGGACCTTAATCACTCATTTGCAATTTTAGTCCAAGATAAACAGGTGTCTAAACTTCAGCGGTGTCTTGCGTTCTTTGAAGATAGCTACTGCAGTAATCATTTTATCTATGTAAGCATGCACAGAACATATTTAGCAACGGATGCCAGAAACTTTCAGGATTCAAACAATGCAAGGACAAGCACAAGCGTCAAGAGGTACGGAACTTAACTTGTGATTTATAAGTATGAAATTCAAGTTTGTCCTTTATTTGTAACCCTGGTGTAGCTGAGTGTTAGGACTGTACCTCTGTGTATATCCAGTGTGCTTAAGCCACAAATTCCTTGGGTTGTCCCGAATCTGCACAGCTAGTCATCTGTATAGATGAAATACTAGCCTTTTCTGAGGCAACAGTTGAACTTAAAATTAGGTGATTGATTGAACTCTGCGCTATCTTCACAAATGTTTGACTGATTTATACAGGAGCTCTCTAGATGGGAAATTCAGGCACATCTAGACATTACCCAGGTAGATCCTGCTGTGTTGGTTCAATTCTTATGCTTTAAGGTGTTGATAAACATCCTGGTTGCAGTGTCAGAGATATTCCCAGGCAAGTCCTACTCCATAATTGATCAAATAGGGCATAGATAAGTTATTTATAAACAGTCAATAAAAAATGTTCCTGCACATGACAGTCTTTCGTATGCAGTTAGGATATTTAGGAAATGTTTTTATGTAGATAAGATAATTGATAGGAACGAATTATGTATGACCTGGGGTGGTCATGTAGGACCATGACCAGGTGGATTGTGAGAAGTGAGCAGAACAGTGAATCTCACCTGATCAAGATGAAGACACTATTGCAAGGACTCTTGCAACGGAGACTCCTTTTGACACCAACCAATGACCAGCCATTTTGTTTGAAATATCTAATTCCCTGTGCAAGCATTAAATTTTGCTAGGAGTTTTCTGTGCTGGGATCAGAGTCCTACTAACCTTCACATGTCCCTAAGTGTCTAGGAAGTTATCTGGTTTTGCCACCCACAATTTCCTTTGTCAGAAGCAATGCTTATGCCACTGATGCTGTGCTTAATAAGGTAAATTCCCTATTTGGGGATTAAAAAAACAACTTTTTGAGTGTTTCATTTCAGCATAGCAACTCATCAGAGGCCATTGGTATTCTTAATCACATAAGAACATTGCTTTAAATGGCCAGAGGCCAAATCTCGTAGCAAAAATTGATTTGTCCAGTCATTTCAGTTCAGTTCCCCTTGCAGACCCACTATCAGTTTCCATTAAAAATTGATGAACCTGTCATATATTTTTTTGCATCAGTGGATAAAAATATTTTACAGTTACTTCATCTGGTTTTCTAGAATCTACAAGTAATCAATTGCTGCCATCTCTTTGCTTAACCAAAATTACACAGGTCAAAGACCAAACTGTAGTCTCCAACATGTCTTCCTGATACATTTGATGGCCCTTGTGGGAAACATACAACCATGGCATTAATAATGCTCAACAAACAGACTTTTCCCAGAAATGCAGAATTTCAGTAGAATGGCAAAATAAATCCACAGTAATCAGAAAAACATTCAAGAAACAGAATGTGGGCAAAGATAAGAAATGGACATATATCCTGCTGCATTATTCCAGAGCACAAATACATCTCTGGAAACTAGTGTACATTGCAGGAGATTGTAGCGCATCCTTCAGGACTGTCTTTGTAGAATACTGAAAATGCAAAATCTGGAAAATCACAAACACCCTGTTCTATTCTCTGGCCTGCCTAAAGAAATTCATTCTCCATAGTCTGCACGATCTTACTTCCATGATCAATATATGGCTTTTTATAGCCACAAAGATTTATAGTACTGTAGAACATTTTCCTAGGAAAATTCTTTTTTAGAGTACTGAGAAGAATTACGCAGGCCGGACAAGCCAACTAGTAATGTACCTGAATATTCTTTGGGTTTTGGAAAGTTGGCAGCATTCAGCATCCCACTTCCATTTCAGTTATGTAAAAGGTCTCTACAGTATACTTTAGACTAAAAATAAGAGTATCTGCTGAAGTGAAAGTTTTCTAAAAAGTGCCATAAAATAAGTTGAAAGGTATCAGAATCCCAACATTAATCCAAAGAAAGAGATCTGCATCCCATCTTTCTGTTATTCCTACACACACCCCCACTATGGAGTAAAGAATACTCCACACAAACAAGAGTCTAGAGAGAAAAAACAATGCAAAGGAAACTTTCTAAGCAGTAAAGGTAATGGAAAATGACTTTAAGAGGTGGAGACTCTTGCTTTGTTTTGCTTTGGGAAGAAATGAGAAGCTACAGACCTCCAGAACTGTGGCACAGAAAAGCGATGTCTGTAGTAACGTTTGGAGAGCTTTGGCTTTAACAAAGCATTTCCATTACTTGATGAGTTCACCAGAAGATAGTTCTAATCCAATCCTGATGTAATTCAATTAAATTCCATGGAATAATTCACTTGTACATTTCTCTCCCCTGCTCCTTTCTCACTTTGTCCACATTTCCCTTTCTCCCTCCGCTCTACTCACCTAGCCTCAGTACGGCCTCTCTCTAGATACAGCTCTGCACAGAGTGTGTATGCGTGCATTTAAGTGTTTACCTAACAGTTAAGATATTCACAAAATCCTCTCTGCTAAAATTAAGATACTTGGCAAATAATGACAGACACACCAAAAAAAAAAAAAAAAAAAACCCACACAACAAACAAACAAACAAACAAAAAACCAAAACCCTTTCCTGTCAAATGAGTGACTTGGTATGCCAAATCTATTTCCAAACTTTTCAAGTACATGTCTTCATATAAAAAACACCAGTAATCTCTAACAAGCTCTTGGCAGTAATTTTGGCCGATCAAAGATGTATAGAATTGATAATCTGAAAGTGCCCTGTATTGCTGAGTAAGGTCTGTTACTATAACACAGACATTGTCTCCAAGGCAGTGTATTTGAAACATCCATGTAACTTTTGTGTGGTGTGGAGAAATTCATCTTCATGCAGATAACCTATTTCAAGGTAAGAAGGAAGAGAGAAATGGAGAAAGTACTACCAAGATGGTGCAACAAAATATAGACGTGCAATAATAATTTGGACATGATCAGAAAGGCAATGCGAGAAATGGGATACAAACAACAAAGGACTAAAAGGTAGGAGTAAACTGAAAAGAAAATAAATGAGTCAGTTTGCAACTCAATAGGAATGTCAGGTGATACGGAGACTGTTCAAGTGTTTTATGCCTTTACCCTTCAGTCTTCACTAAGTCATTCAGTAGTGATCTGTTAGGCATCAAGGACATGTAGCAGCACTGAGAAAGATATAACTAAACCAGAGAGAGAAAATTTTAAGGCATATTTGAGAAAGTGAGGTGTTTGCTGTGCCCAACAAAATTTATCAAAGCAGATTTAGAAAAATGTCTTATGTAAACCTGAAATTGCTGGAATTTATCTTTGAGACCACAGAGGACGAAAATGCTTTTCTTTAAAAAGTAAGAAATGGAGGAATAGAGGAATAGTAGGGCAGCTGGTTTAACACTAAGTTTCAGAAAAAAGAGAAAAAATTCTTTGTAAACACACAGAAGAAAACAAGGAATTATATAGCCACCAAGATAATTTTGTCACGAAATTGTACTAAACCATCTTAATTTATTCTTACAAAAACGTAACAAACTTTGTCGATAGGTAATATGCAACAGGTGACAACTGTTCTACCTGACATTCACATAAACAAGTAAGGGAAGCAAACAAATCTGTTCTGAATTTGGTAGCATTAATATTTTCATTAATGATGATGTATTAGAGAGTATACACAGTATACTGTGTGGATTCTCTTCACGCATACTGGAAGACAGAATTCAAAATGACCTTGACAGGTGAATCCTTGTTTCACAACCTTGTTGTGAAAAAAATAATATTTAAGCCAAGAAAACCCAAAACAAAGTCCTGCAAGGTATAGGAATATTCAGTTGCACAATTATGGACAAACTCCTCCTGGGATTGTGAAGGTGCAAATGCTGTATATAAAACATATAAAGTAATTGTTCTATATTAGTCAGTGATGTTAAGGTCTCAAATGATATATCTTTTCTGGCTTGGGGCACGAAAATTGTTAAAAGAACCTACACTAATCATCAGCATTCTATAAAATACAGCATCTGAGAAAATATTTGAAAAAGCAGTGATGATGAATTTAGGAAAAAATTAAAAAGTCAGAGGGGAGACAGAAATGGGCCTTTAAATAAATAAAAGATATCTATAAATACAAAAGATCAGAAATAATGAACTTAGCTTGAAGCAAAGGAATTTAAAATAAACATTGGTATAAGTGATCTAGCAACTAGAGGAGTTAAGCACTAGTGCAGATTATCCAAACAGCACTGCAGCATTTCCAGACATCTGTCAGGAATAACAGAAGGGCGAATCCAGCCACTTGGAGAGAGGCAGCACGGTGGGGAATAGATGAAAGAACCATGCAAAGCCCCTTCCAAGCCTTGCTTCCTAGACGTTTCTGAATCTATTGCTTGAATCCCTAAAAAATGGTCTTCAGAAAATGAGGTGTAGAACAGTTTCAATAATCTGTTTGGTTTTTTTTTTTCTTAAAGTAAACAACATCAACAGAATGATCCAAAATCTGGAGACTGGAAACAATCTGCCTGGGGACCACACCGTATTCATTATCTTTGTTTGCCAACCCAACATTTCTGATGCTGTCTGCAAGGACGAAAGCAGATGAGATGTGAGAATAATGGTCCTAGGCTTTGAAATTTTGCTGTTCCCCTTTGCTCTTAAGGCAGAAACTGTTAATGAAAGCCAGTAAAACTGTACCAACAGCTGTACACAGAATATTAGAAATAAACACACATTTCACCAGAGCGCGTAAGTCAAATCCACTACCTTGCTTTATGTTATTCTGATCATCAAAAGTGGTGCTGAGTAGTGAGACCTTAATGCTGAATTTTACTATTCATTCACTATTCAGAATAATGAAGTCTGGCAACTTTAAACATTTTTATTTACAGAAGGGGGATAGAGTAAATAACTGACCTGCACCCCTTCAATGTGGTGAGCACCTGTTGAATGTTTTTGATTCCGGCTTGAGTTTGGCAAAGTGACTGCTCTGGAGACTTCAAAGGAAACGAGTTTGCTGGTGTCGGCTTTTTCCTAACAGAATACCTTCTGCATGTCATAAAATTATCCTGCCGTGTTTGCCATCACTTTTGATCAGACACAGACAAAACACCAAGGAATCATGCATGGGAAAGCAACAAACAACACACGTTGTTGGCTTTTCCAAAGTCTACATCTGTCGACCAATTCCCTGCGTGAGTATTAAAACCCAAGGAAGGATAAGAAAGAAATGAATGAAGCAAGCAGGCTGTGAGGGAAGAAGTAGATGAAATTATGAGCTCTACTGCCTGTTTTTATAAAAGCAATATTCTGGAGTGCCAAGTGTTAACTTTTTGTTTGGGGGATATATAGTGCACTTATTAATCATAGTTATTCTCATGATGACGCTCTTGTTTATACAACCGATGCAGCTCAAGGGTGTGGTATGAATTAATGTAATGAATGTAATTTCTAGGAAGAAAGCAAAAGTGAGCATTTGCTGCTGCCCATTACTTTACCGTCTGCAATATTTTGCTCTAATAAAATGGTTCCTCTGTCACTGTGCATAAGATTGCTTACAGACTCTAAGCATAGACAGGTGATCATGGTTTCACTGAAGACCAGATAATCACTAAGTATTTTTTTTTTAAATGGCCATCATGTGTGCAAAACATTTCTTCCTCACATGCCTTTGAATTTCAGTTTTTTGAGAAACCAAGCTTTCTGCTATATAGGTGGATACTATTTGGCACATCCAACTGAAAGTAAATCAAGTGAAAATGAATAGTTCAGTAGATGAGCAACACTGACTTGATCAGACATGAATGTTGGAAAATATCTTCTACATCTTGGCATGTGAGGTCTATAAACAAAATTCAAAAGAACAACTGAACCTTACACTGGGGAGCATTTTATCTATCAATCACACTTTTATGCAAGTATTTGTGGAAGCCNATCCCCTTTTTTTTTTTTTTTTTTTTCCCAAGCAGCTTTGGTGATGGAATGCAAAATGCATCATCAAATTTAGATCTTGGTTATTTCCTCAGGTCTGGATAACCAAAGTGCCACCAGTTTATGTAAGCTGGGAGGCCATCCCAGTTCCTTCAGCAATAGCCAGTTTCTTTTGTCAGTCGTTTATGTTTGGCTCTAGACAGATTCAAACAAATGTAGCTATGCCAGGTCTAGATTCCACCCCACTGACCTCAGCATCGTTCTTCCACATTTCCTTCAGTATAACAGATAACAATATCTACTCCTCATTTAGTTTGGAGGTTATATCTCGGGTGCACTTCTGGTCTGGACCTGGCAACTGCCACAAGGATCTCAACAAGGATATCGAACACTGTCCTCCGCATTTGAGAGTCAGTGTACAGAGTATTACCTGTTCTGTCATGGGTCTGAACTCTCCAGCAAGGCTTACATAGATTGTAAAATATCGATTGACTCTTTTATTGTCTCTCTCACGTGCTTGTTTACCGCCCTAAATGTGAGGCCTTTTTGTATGAAAGGACTTTCCCATGCTATGCTGAACTTGAGGTGTTTTTCTCAAAGAGGCTTTCATCAATATTTGTCCATTACAATTCTGGCTACATTAATTGGCTTTCAAGCAGGGGGAAGAAGAGGAAGAAAAAACCCATGCTATGAAACTGAAAAAAGTCTTATGTCTTGATAAATTTCACTGTCATTTTTTTCTTGCGTATTTGTCTATCCTTTAGTTTGAGTACCACATACTTGACCTTTAGTGTCGAAAATTCCAGACTGACTCTTCACTGATAAGTGAAAATTGTGGATACCAATCTTATGAGTACCTTTCACAGATGTTCCATTTTGGAAAAAAAAAAATGTTTATTTTCTTCCCTCCATGAAAGAGAGGAGGCCTGGACAACACTTTGCAAAGAGGTATTTTAAATTTACATAGGAAGAAATTCCAGACAATTTTCAATTATGCAAAAATGCAACATATGTATGATGAAATTGTCCCATTTCAAAACAAAGCACTAAGAACAGTGTTTTGTGCTACTCCTGCACGTAACATTTTTTTTCTTTGTATTTTTAACCTAAATTTAAACCAGACACATTACTCACATGACTATCGTAATTGTGCAAATATCATTTATAGGTTTTTGCTAGGAACTTTTTTACTATAAAGAAATCAATTTTTATATGTTTGGTTGAATCTGCCTAGTTACACCTGGCAGGCATGCAGAAATTTCAATTTAGTGGTTAGCTACACGCATGAATGGCCTAGTCCAAAGCTTGTACAGAGCACTGGAATGAATCCAAGTGGCTTTGGAAAGTCACTAAGTAAACTGGCTTTAACAGTCATTACTGTGCACTCCCTTGAAGAACAAGTCTTTTCTCACAAATTCTGAAGAAAATGGTGTTTAATCTCTTTAGAATTATTCCTGGTAAGAAAGATAAATTCAGAATCTATTTGGTCATGAATGAAACTTCTCGGGAAGGAGCTTGGTCATGAAGTTCAACAAGGCCAAATGCAAGGTCCCACACTTGGGTCGGGACAATCCTCATTATCAATACAGGCTAGGGGATGATGTGATAGAGAGCAGCCCTACAGAAAAGGACTTGGGGGTAATCGTGGATGAAAAGCTGGACGTGAGCCAACAATGTTGCTTGCAGCCCACAAGGCCAATCTCATCTTGCGCTGCATCAAAAGAACCACGGCCAGCAGATCCAGAGAGGTGATTCTGCCCCTCTACTCTGCTCTCGTGATACCCCACCTGGAGTACTGCATCCAGCTCTGGAGCCCTCAGCACAAGAAGGACATGGACCTGTTGGAGCGGGTCCAGAGGAGGGCCACAAAGATGGTCCAAGGGCTGGAGCACCTCTCCTATGAAGACAGGCTGAGGGAGTTGGGGTTGTTCTGCCTGGAGAAGAGAAGGCTCCAGCAAGATCTTATAGCGGCCTTTCAGTACTTAAAGGGGGCCTACAAGAAAGCTGGGGAGGGGCTGTTTGCGAGGGCCTATAGCAATAGGACGAGGGGCAACGGTTTTAAACTAGAGCAGGGTAGGTTTAGATCAGTCATTAGGATGAAGTTCTTTACAATGAGGGTGGTGAAACACTGGAACAGGTTGCCCAGAGAGGTGGTGGAGGCCCCATCCCTGGAGACACTCAAGGCCAGGCTTGATGAGGCTCTGAGCAACCTGATCTAGTTGAAGATGTCCCTGCTTACTGCAGGGGGGTTGGACTAGATGACCTTGAAAGGTCCCTTCCAACCCAACTCATTCTATGATTCTATGATTTTATGTTAATTGCTTGGTGAATAATTTAGCGTAATTTTGTGGTACTTAAGTTTACCAATAGCTTTTTATTTTCAGTTTTGGACTTGGTGAATATCGTTATTTTGGAAAATATATTCGTGATAACATGGTTTTCAAGACATGTGTTTCTAGCTAACTAGAAACTTGGGCTACGAAAACAGTCTTGATTGTGAAGTCTTGAAAGCATTTCTAATTCTTCCAGGAAGACTACAGAAATACAACGTAAAATGTAACAGTCCAACATTTTATTCTGCCAAAATTAAACAGAACCTGAGCCACAACAGTTCCGATTTCTGTCTAAATTTAGAAGCCGTGTTTTTCATGAGTCCTGTGTTTGGCAATGAAGATTTTTTTCTGATGTTTGCCGTATGAAAAAAGTAAATAACTTTTCAACAGACTGGAGAGGCTTCTTTAATTTTCATTGTGGTCTCATCTCCCTGTTAATATCAGAATAACTTGATTTAATTTTGTGATTTTTTTTCTTCCAATATTAGAATCATAGAATTGTCTAGGTTGAAAGGGACCTTTAAGATCATTAAGTCCAATCATTAACCTAACACTGCCAAGAACACCACTAAACCATGTCCCTAAGCACCATGTCTACCCATTGTTTTAATACCTTTAAATATTATTTGGATCTGAATGAGATTCTGTGCCTCTAATGGAGGCAGGAAACATCCTGGCTTCTTTTAAAAGTAGATCAAACCTCACCTTCAGACCAGTCAGGGTTTGGTTTGTACTTTCCCCAAGCTCTGATTGAAAAGCTGTTCCAGAATACCACTGCTCCAACACTAAGAAACCGTCTTCTGATACTCATTTCATATATGATGTAGTCATGAGAAAAGTGATCACATAGCATATCAAGTGTTTCCAATAGAGAGAGGCAAATATTCATAACATGATCCTCAATGCTAGTGAGGTCCCATCTGTGACATCAGCAGGCTCTGTTCAGGCAGGATTAATATAAATCAGAACAGAAGAGGAGAAGGACTTTGGCATGATCACTGATGCTTTGTTCCTTTCCTATTTTATGTTAAGGAGATTAAATGAGTTTGGCTTGCTTTGTTAGATAAATGAGGCTTGAGAAAAGGTGTAGCTACTACCTGCAGACTATTGGTGAGTAAATGCCAAGATGGACAGAGAATGTTGGAGCTAATGGGCAACATTAACACATGATTACATGGGTATGAACTGGCCACACATTTTGGCTGGAGAACAGCCACCTGCAAGTTTAAACACCCTTGCTTCTTTCATTGAAGAACTGAGTAGAAAGTTTACTAATGAACAGGTACAGCAACATCTTTCTAGCACAAGGGACAAGAAATCTGGCTAGTTTCAAGACAAAACTAAATGCATATATGAAGAGATTTTTTCCCTCTGTCTGACAGTTATAAGAGTGATTAGATTTGGTGATGTTTCACAATCCTTTTCCAGCCTGATTTTCTACTTTAATTCTATGTTAGTAAAAATAAAGCTATCAAAGAAAATCAGCAGTATAATCAGGCACATTTTTCATTTGGAAAAAATTAGTGTCATTTAACTAACTTTGTAGTAACTGTCTTGATTTTAATTATTTTAAAATCTTGAACATCAGAGAAATAGAACTGTATTTGTTCAGCTCCTTCGTTTTGTCCCTTTTTAAACTGAATATTTATCAGTGGCTCTTTGCAGTGCTATGACACTTAATAGCATTATTTGGAGCTCTTGCTACAATTCCACAATTTTATAGACCAGTTTTCCCAGTATTCTATGATGGAAGTGACAAAGTAAGTGTTGCCTTCTCCTTGATGTGCTGGTTTCTACTTCTGTAGACTCCTCTCTATTTTAAACGTAATGATCCACATGGAAATAACCACTTGGCCATGATGTTGTATGTGTTTTGGCGGCTGAGCCAATAAGAGCTCAAAGTCAATGTGAATATTATAATTAAATTTGAAGGGACAGGGGTGTCTTATTTTTAACTGGAAAAATTCTGAAAGAAGCATAATTTTTTTAAAATGCTGTCTCTGAACTACAACATAAATGAATATAAATCAAAAGTCACGGAGTGATAAGAGACCTTAACTTGAAATAAAAGTCCTCACTATAAGTGGTGCAATAGGCCCACCAAAGCACAAAGCAAGGCTTCATGTGGAGTTTATAAGCTTTCTCTTTTGCTTCTAGCCATGAAACTTTTTGACTGAAAAAAGGCACATGTCTAAAGTAATGGTCTACCGCTCATCTTTCTCTTGGTAAGTCTTGATGATTTCATCAAAAAGGAATGTTTTAAGACATACTAAAAAAGCCAGAGCAACAATATATGTGTTAAATTCACTAAAAGGAGACATTAATTTACTAAGCTCACAAATCAACACCACTTCATTGTAATAAAAAAAAAAAAAGTAAATCAAATAAGTTGATTTTATACTTGAGCATCTTTATTTTCTATGCTACACAAAAGACTTGAAATCTCCATGGTGTATTTGCGTAAGGAAAGCCACCATCATTTACCAATAAAAGATAGGAGTTACTTTAAGAATTTGTTGTGAGAAAACTGCTTAACCTTGGGCTGATGGAAAACTGAACCTCTATCTAAGCATAAAATGATTGTTGTGTTTTTTAACTGGAATAATAGTGAAATTAAACAAGGTACACTACCCTATTAAACACTTTGTAACATATGGACACTGTTCAAGAGACACAGCAAACCTACTGGTGTATTTTCCAAGCTCTGACTCATATAAATTTGGACACAGTCCGATTCATTTCTGTCAGGAATAAAATGCTTTACACAAGGGGAAAAAAGAAAGGCCAGAGCTAGGGGAAGGGGGAGATTTAAGGAGATTACTTATTAAAAGCAAAATAACCACCAAGGGTATGCTCTGTGGATGTGTACATGTGTATGTTTCTGCTTAACTAAGCAAGAACCCACTTTCATTATGAATAGAATTATACAGAAATGTGCTTATGTAACTTGAAAATGGAACAACTTGTCTTTTAATGTTAGACCTTGGAGAGAAAAAATAACACGTACATACTTCCTCCCATTTATTTTCCTTCTTTTCAGATGCATGTTTGTTGAATGATCCCATTTCTTCCTGAGAAAGTGAAGAAAAGACATTCTCATGGAGAGGAGACAACAGTCCAGTTTCATTCTCTGCATGACTGTATCAGGTTTCAACCTGTGGCAATCAGCACTGTAGATAGATCACTTCTGGATTGTGTTAGTTTTGCAGAAGAAAAATCCATAGCACCAAAAGAAAATAATTTCAAGAAGGAGAAGAAGCAAACATTTCAAGAAAAGCACTTGATGAAAGGGTAACATTGGATATACTATCCCAGAGCAATAAGAACACAACAGTGAAACCATTGAAAAGATCAAGGACTTTTCAACAGCATCCTTATAGTCCAGCATGGCACCAAACAATTACTTGGCTACTCTTTTAGGGTCTGGAGCTAATTCAGTCATAACAAGTTCGGGGAATGTTGCATCCTGTCCAGTTGCTTTGTATCCTGTCCCTCATTGTCATCAAAGACTCTCATGCAGAGAATGAAACTTGTCTATTCTCTCCTTTGCATGAGAATGTTTTCCTCATTTTCTCAACATGCTGTGGCAAATCAGCAGGTTTATCCTGCTTTTGCTCCAAATAGATCTTGTAAAGTGTTAGCAAAGAAGCAAATCACATAGGTGAGGTGATTCAGTGTTTCAGGTATGAGTAAAAGTGTCTTTCTCCACTCTGCCACAACCTAGCTGTGTGACCTGTGGGGCCAGAACCAAAAGTCATCTCTTGTCTCTTTGTCTTGCAATGATGGTAATGTAGACAAAACCAGAATGAAATTCCTGAAGTGGAGTTTGGACAGACTCTGGGCACACAAACTCAGGAGGCCAGTCCAAAAGTCCCTGCCCAGCTGGCAGGCACATGAGATTCTTCTGGCCTTGGGTGCCTGAAGCTGTTTCATGTCCAGGAGAAAGTTTAACTGGACTGACCAAGGAATTGTTCTTAGGATGTAATTTTCTAGTAACCATTGACTTTTATGAAAATTAAACCTATAAGGTCACACATGCAGTTCTGTATGCTTCTCAGAATCTGGTGTTTGCTTTGTGTAGATCCCTGAAACTTTTCTCAGACCTCAGTCTTGCAAAGTGCTTGAAAGTAGTTAGGTATCTAACTACAAGTGACAGAGGAGTCAATGAGGAGAAGTGCTATGCTGCAACTTGTTCTCACCAACAAGGAGCCCTGCATGGATGAAGAAGAAGCTCCTGGACAAGCTCCAACACAAAAAGCTAGCCGACAGAGGCTGGAAGCAAGGACAGGCAGCCTGGGAGGAATACAGAGAAATTGTCCAAGCAGATAGGGATCAGGTTAGAAAAACTAAAGCCCTAATATAATTAAATCTGGCCAGGGACATCAAGGGCAACAAGGAAAGCTTCTACAGCGATGTCCGTGATACAAGACAGACTAGGGAAAGTGTGAGCCCTCTCCAGAAGGAAATGGGAGATATGGAGAAGGCTGAGATACTCAACGAATTTTTTGCCTCAATCTTCACCAGCAAATGCTCTAGCCAGACTGCCCAAGTTGCAGAAGGCGAAGGCAGGGACTGGGAGAATGAAAAACTGCCCACTGTTGAAGAAGATCAGGTTCAAGACCATCTAAGGAACCTGAAGGTGCACATGGGTGTCTGGGGTGTCTGTGAGAGAAGATGTGGACCCAGGGAAGCAAGGAAGCCCTTAGGAAACTGGGAAAGAAAATGTTCAGCAAAACTCTGCTCGGCTTCTTGATGAGCATTTCTGGCCTAATCTACAATTTTTATTTTATTTTTTTTTTTAATATACATAATGTTCTCAAGATGGAGTTCCATTAAAAACCTTCTGCTATGATAAATCCTTTAGGCATTACATGCAGATGGAGGGCTACGGTTTTTTGTTTTGCAAGCAGAAGAACTTCAAATAAAATTATTTCTTAAATATGTTCAGAATTAAATATATCCTTCAGCTATTTAGCTTATAGGAAGTGGAGATCCAAACATTCATCTCAGAGGACTAGATCTTGAAGTAATTTTCCAGTTTTACCTCAGCTGTTACTCATATGAAACCCTACCTCTCAGATTTTCCCGATACTGTTATTTTCCCAATTTAGTCACAATCAAGGATGCCTACAACAGAACAAAACACATCAACAATTAGCATTTAAATTACATACAAAGTTCACACAGTAAGCTTCTATTTTAGTAGACTGTAAAGCAAAAAGCACCACTGAAAGTCATTTAATCTTACTTTCTGCAGGGTGATGCCCTGAAGCTCCTCAGTCAAGTCCATATCTTTTTGTGGAGCTAAAGCAGGGAAGAAAGTAAGCATGTGCAAGACAGATGTAAGAACGCTATATAAGGCACATGTTGCTCTTAGGAAAAGTTGATGTAGTCCATTGCCTTGTCTGTTATGGCCTTACAGAAGAGCAACAAAGACTATTGTTATTAATTATTGTTATTAATATTGGATATTAGGAAGAAATTTTGGATATTAGAAAGAAATTCTTTCCTGTGAGGGTGGTGAGGCACTGGAACAAGTTGCCCATGGAGGCTGTGGGTGCCCCATCCCTGGAAGTGTTCAAGACCAGGCTGGATGGGGCTTTGAGCAACCTGGTCTAGTGGGAGGTGTCCCTGCCCATGGCAGGGGGTTGGAATTAGATGATCTTTAAGGTCCTTTCCAACCCAAACCACTCTATGATTCTGTGACTGCCTGAGAAAGGCAGCCCCAAAGGCAAATGCTTCCCCTGGTATCTGCACAAAGAAATAGTGCCACATGATGCAATAAAACCCTAAAAATATATGAAAAAATTGGCAGCCAGGCCCACTGCATTAGAGTGACTTGGCACTTTGAGCTAACATGCATTTTTTCATGGAAGCTCTAAAGTCATCTATACAATTTTGATGTCTTGAATGTTTTTTCTGTGGTAAGCCCAAAGACAAACCACTCTGCATCTTTTTGCCTCTTCCATTAACTTGGAGAGTAGCACTAGATGACCATGATGACACACAATCATATCAACAGCAGCCATTTGTCTACTCCTTTATTCCCTGTCTTCACCAAAGTTTTTTCCAAACTGTGATTTCCAACCCTTGTTCTAAGGAAGCCCATTGAAAACAGTTTGTCTAAAGTACAGTAAAAAAAAAAAAAACTCAAAACAGTTTCAAACACTACATGTTATCATCACTGCAGCTTGTGCTATCCTCCCTTTCAGAACAAAGCTTAAGGACCATACGTAGTTTTTTACAGTTGCTATGGTTACAGTTTATTGTGTACCATAGCGGTGCAGATAGGGACTGTACAGTCATCTGGGAAGCACATGTCTAACTTTCTGTAAAGTTTAACTTTCAAGTAGAATAACTGAAGATTCCTGAACAGCTTGTGCTGCCTTGATAAACTTGTGAAGTTTTATTAAATCTGGTCTCTCAGAGAGACTATAATCCTTCATAGCAGCTGCAGCAACTGAAATTCTGATTATTTAGCCTCCTGTTTGTGTCTCAAGGTATGGCTTGTCCGACCTTCAGCTGAAGACATAGATCCTAGAAAGATGTCCTGTGTCACCTCCAGTGTCTCATCTCTTTTTCTAGATGTCATTGCCATCTGTGGTTTGGTGTTCCATTTTTTCTTTCAGCCATTGCTATTTTCTTTTTTTTTCTTCTTTTTGCAAAGCTCTTTAGTCTTCTGTATTTATGGGCTGTATTTATGCTGTACACTTAGTTTTACAGCACCTCTGAGAGACATCTTTCTCTTTATTCTAATAGACTTTCCTACAGAAGTTTCCCCCGGAATGGTAAGCATAATGTCATTTTTTACTTTCATGTGCTATTTAGCTTGGAACACCCTGTCTTGCAACAGCCTTTGCTTTCTGCGTCTCTTACAGAACTTGTGCTAAAAATCTGGTATCTCCAATATGATCACTACATCATCTCTAACTATTGCTTCTTTTCTTGTTCCCCATTTGTAATATCAGCTGTCTTTAGTAAATTCTTTTGCTCTTGTCTTGACATTTTCTCTTAATTTCAATCCTCTTATTTGTAGATTTGGGCTTGTTATGAAAAAGACATTAATTAAGGAAACAAAAAATTGTCACTGATTAACATGTTAGCATTACCATGGTGTCTGTCCAGCTATGAGATCTTGGCCTGTTTCAAAAGCAAGCTGATGGGATTGGGTTAATCCTCTTTCATCAGCAGCTAAATTTCTCTGAACACATTTCCTTGAGGCTGTGAATACTCTCAGGTAGTTAGTGCTTTAGAAGGTGCTGAGAACTTGATAACCAGGAGTAACCTGATCACAGAGACCTTTTTGTTCACCTTTTCCATCCTGGGCTCAGGCTGGGGCACAAGGACTAGGCAAAAGCGTCACCCAGGTAAGTAGCAGGTTATTTGTCTGGTAGTCCCATGCTCTCAATATCAAACCAGAAGCCACCAGGCCAGTCAGTCATCAGGAGGAACATCTGAACAGGTGGACTGGAGGTCCATGTAGCCCAGCATCTGGTCTCCTGTAGGAGACAGAGCTGAAGGAAAAGGTAACAGCAGCAAGGTAAGCAAATATAAATCCAAATCTACCCTACAACCTCCTGGTAATCAACAGTCTAGAAATTTTATGAAAGAGAATTGGCACACACTCAGAAGGCATTCAATACCCTGATAAGTATTTCTTCCACAAATTTGCTAGAGTCCCTCTTTTTCATTGTCTGCTGTATGGAAATGTATTTCCTTTTCTTGAAACCTTGTGACGGGCACTTTTTGTTGGTGTCTGTTCACCAAGGCAGCAAATAATTCTTCCTTATATATTCACTCTGTTAATTTTACCACATTCTCCCCACACCCTTAGCCTTTTAGATCCCTCTAGCTCTTTTCCCTAAGCAGAAAAGTCCTAGTCCAAGCCAGACCAAATAAAATTGCAATTGTCTCATTTGTGCTAACAGAATCTCTGCCAGACTGCATCCTTTTACTAACATGCTTACCTAGACCTTCTAGTTTACATTACTTGCATTTATGTCCACAGTGGTCACTTTGTTTTCTTTTAAGAGAGAGAATCACCTACTTTTGAAACCAGCTTGTTTTGCAACACATGCAAAAGAGAAGGTGACTTAAGTTTCCTGCCATGACGTTTCTCTCATTTACAGGTACAGTTTCATCTCATTGTATCCACCCAGCAAACCTAGAACCTCACAGATAATGGTACAGGAGTCCTATATTAAATCCACAGATCTTATTTTAAAGTACTATTTAAGGAATTCCCTTTATTTAATAGGGCCTGTAGCAATAGGAAAAGGGGTAATGGTTTTAAACTTAAAGAGAGTAGATTCAGACTAGATATGAGGAAGAAATATTTTACAATGAGGGTGCTGAAGCACTGGCACAGGTTGCCCAGAGAGGTGGTGGAGGCGCCATCCCTGGAAGATCAGGTTGGATGGAGCTCTGAGCAACCTGATCTATTTGATGTCCCTACTCATTGCAGGGGGGGTAGACTACATGACTTGTAAAGGTCCCCCTCCAACCCCAAACATTGTATGATTCTATGATTTCCACATGATTGAAAGGTGAAAATTACAGAATCACAGAATGGTTCAGCTTGGAAGGGACTTTAAAGATTATCTAGTTCCAATCCCCCTGCCATGGGGTTGGATGCAGTCCCTACTCTTTAGCTGGATAGCTGGGTAGTTGGATAGTGGTTTAGCATTGCATCCATGAAAATAACATCAAAGAGAGTAAACAATCTGAAAATAGTTCTATTAAATGCACACTGTCAAACAGTGTGCTTTGATCGTGTAATTGCATACCAAGAATCATACAGCTTGACCGTTTTGATAAGTCATCTTGACACTGAAAAGAGAAATTCCTTGCAACTAAAGACATGTAGTGCACTTCTGGATGCATTTGCATTCATATTCTTTCCATAAAAATTCATAGCTTTTCTGAAATAGTCCTAGATGAATCATTCTGTGTTTAAGATTTTATCTCTGACCATATAGAGTATGGATGCATCTCCAGCATTGAAAAAACTCCCACCTTTTATTACATCCTGTTGTAATTTTCAAAGCCATAGCTTTAAGTGGGAGTATACTCCCAAAAAAACCTAATTTTTAAACATACTTGCAGAAAAATTCCAGTTGCATTTTATGTATATACAGATGAATTCAAACAGTCTTTTAATCAGCAGTGCTTGAAGTACTGTGTTCTCTGTATTATTTAGCTGGTTCTCGGGTCAACAGGATGAAAAAGGCAAGACTTGTCAAAGATCTCTAAGTAAACTTTAGAGAATTTAATTATTTCCTTTAATCTAGGCTACCATCAGAAAGAAAGTTACTGTGTTATTGTATGGCCTAATAAAAATGTATTAAATTGGTATTGACTAATCTCTTCATAATCTTGGGTCAAGACAAATTGTCCTAGTATGAATACTGTTATACTTAGAGCAATACACTTCTTATGTGAAATCATTATTTTTAAGATTGTGATAATCATGTAATCTGGTATTTTACATAAGAAAGGCTGAAAATTTTAATCCTGTAGTTTCTGCATTAAATCTTCATATCTGACTGAATGACAGAATATCTTTCACAGCATGAGATTTCAACCTGGTATTTGGTTACGCTTGAGAGCTGTGTGAGAGAAAAACAAATTTAGGCTTAATTTTCACAGAAACACAGAATGGTTGAGGTTGGCAGGGACCTCTGGAGGTAGGTCATCCAGTCCACCCATCCTACTCAAGCAGGGCCACCTAGAGCCAGTTGCCCAGGATTATGTCCTTTTGAGCTAAGGAGGCAGATTCCACAACTTCTCTGGGCAACCTGTGCCAGTGCTTGGTGACACTCACAACAAAAAAGTGTTTCCTTATGTTGAGTGGCAACCTCCTGTGTTTCAGTTTGTGCCCATTGCCTTGTGTCTTGTCACTGGGCACCACCAAATAGAGCCTGGCTCTGTCTTCTTCACACCCTTTCTTCAGGTGTTTATATATGTTGATAAGATTCCCCCTCAGCCTTCTTTCCGGAAGTCTGAACAGTCCCAGCTCTCTCAGCCTTTCCTCACAAGAGAGATGCTCCAGTACCTGCATCATCTTCATGGCCTGTCATTGGACTATCCCCAGTATATCCATGTTTCTCTTGTACCAGGGAGCCCACAACTGGACACAGCACTCCAGGTGTGGCCTCACCAGTATTGAGCAGAGGGAAAGGATCATTTCCCTCAACCTGCTGGCAATACTTTGTCTCATGCATCTGAGTATAACATGTGCCTTCCTTTGCAACAAGGGCACATTGCTGGCTTGTGTTCAATCTGGTGTTCAACAGGACACCCAGGTCCTTTTCTGCCAAGCTGTTTTCCAGCTGGGTGGCTCACAGCGTGTATTGGTGCCTTGGGTTATTCCTCCCCAGGTGTAGAACTTTGTGCTTGTCCTTGTTGAATTTCATGAGGTTCCTGTTGGCCCATTTCTCCAGCCTGCCAAGGTCCCTCTGGACAGCAGCATGACCTTCTGGTACAAAAGCTGCTCTTCACAGTTTGGTGCCATCTGCAAACTTTGTGAGGGTATACTTTGCCCCATCATCCAGAACGAAGATGCTGAACAGGACCGGACCCAGTATCGATCCCTGGGGAATACCACTAGTCACTGGCCTCCAACTAGACTTCTTGCCACCGATCACCACCCTCTGGGTCTAGTCATTCNTGAATTTCATGAGGTTCCTGTTGGCCCATTTCTCCAGCCTGCCAAGGTCCCTCTGGACAGCAGCATGACCTTCTGGTACAAAAGCTGCTCTTCACAGTTTGGTGCCATCTGCAAACTTTGTGAGGGTATACTTTGCCCCATCATCCAGAACGAAGATGCTGAACAGGACCGGACCCAGTATCGATCCCTGGGGAATACCACTAGTCACTGGCCTCCAACTAGACTTCTTGCCACCGATCACCACCCTCTGGGTCTAGTCATTCATTCAGTTTTCAGTCCACCTCACTGTCTGCTTATCCAGCCCATACATCAACAGCTTATCTGTGAGGATCCATTGCAGCACTCCAGTCACAGGAGCTAACCCATCACATCTCCATGATCCCAAGAAGAGCATAATNAGTTTGGTGCCATCTGCAAACTTTGTGAGGGTATACTTTGCCCCATCATCCAGAACGAAGATGCTGAACAGGACCGGACCCAGTATCGATCCCTGGGGAATACCACTAGTCACTGGCCTCCAACTAGACTTCTTGCCACCGATCACCACCCTCTGGGTCTAGTCATTCATTCAGTTTTCAGTCCACCTCACTGTCTGCTTATCCAGCCCATACATCAACAGCTTATCTGTGAGGATCCATTGCAGCACTCCAGTCACAGGAGCTAACCCATCACATCTCCATGATCCCAAGAAGAGCATAATCCTGCAACTGCACACAGATCTATAACACATGTTGTTTATTCCCCATTCTGTGTGCATTAGTATACATAAACCTTAGAGAGGCATCCCCAGCGTGTTGACTTCCTAGAAAGGGTTTGGAGGATTTCTCTATAATGATGCCCTGAGGCCACTTCCTTGCTTACATGCGAGTACTGGATGTGACTTTGTTTAAGCCTTATTCTGTTGATTTTGTGATCTCTTCCTGTGACATAACCCTTGACCCTTCCTCAGCAATTCTGTCCATTACTCCCTCACGGGACTGCTGGTTGCTCTTTCCCCACCCCCACCATTCTTAGTTAAAAGCCCTTCTTATGAGGTCAGCCACCCTATCGGCAAAAATAGCTTCACTCTGCTTAGTGAGCTGGATCCCACCTCTCCTTAGCAGACACTGATCCACAAACAGAGTCCCATGGTCATAGAACCCCAAACCCTGTTGCCAACACCAGTTCCTCCGCCAACTTGTCCTATTAGTGCCCTTCTCACTCCCTTTTCCCTAACTGGCAGGACTGAAGAGAGCTCTTCTTGGGCCTCTGTGCCCTTGACTGCTGCCTGCAGAGTTCAGTAGTCATTTTTGATACCCTGCAATGTTCTGTTAGCAGTATCATTTGTACCCACATGGAATAACAGCGGGGGGTAGTAGTCAGAGGGTCGGACAAACTTCTGCAGTCTCTCCACAATTTCCTGGACCTTGGTCTCCAGCAGACAGGAAACCTCTCTAGATGATCGGTCAGGTAGACAGATGGGTGACTCCGTCTCCTGCAGCAGGGAGTCACCCATTACAATATGTACAAACAGCCATATTTCCACTAAAAAACTTTCACTCATAGTAAGAGTTTTCATATTTAAGGCATGTTTAGAATTAGGGATTAAAAGAGATTTGATTTCTCTTTACAGAGGGGAAATATGTATAAAGCATACAATGAAATGAATTATATAGATCAGGTAGCTGGAGTAGCCTGCATACAACCAGTATTCCCTACCCTACATCAGCATTTGGCATCTAGCATAAAAAAACCCTTCTGCCTAGTAACTCACCAGTTTGAAAGACACGTGGACAAAGGTGGGTTAAAGACGAAGGTGAGCTCCTCCTCAGCTGTGCTGAGCATGCCTTGACTACTGATTCAAGCCCCATTTCAAGAACAGTATGTTTTTAAATGGCTTCAGCAACTTTTGCACATAAAGGTTTCTAGCAACAATTTGTAAGCTTTTAGTAAATATATGACATCTCTATGCATGATCTTACTAGAGCTGAGACAAGCAGATGAATAATCATCATTGTCTGAAAATATTTTAGTCCTCCTTATGACACACAAAGCTTATGACACGTAAAGCATTCATAAGATCGTAGAGAAAAAGTTATTTTACAGTCCTGAGATTTATGGAGAGTTGCTCAATTTAGACAATGAAGGAATATTATCCCATAAACACTGCATTTAATCAACTGCTTGACTGAGTTATTGTTGCCAGATATGTGCTTGTTAATTATGGTTTTTCTACTTATTCTAAGGCTGCTGGGTTCATTTTAACAGCACATAGAATCTGTGTCCTGTTAAAATACTTTCCAGCAATTAAAATATGTTCGTGTGACAAAATTGTCTGTGTTTGTATTTTAACTTTCCATAATCATACCATTTCCATGCACACAAATGAAATACTAGTTATCTTATATTAACCGTAGATTAACTACCCACAATGCACTCTATGAATGAAATAATTTTTTCTAACAAAACAATGCAGTTTATAGCAAGTAAACGGATGGAGTTAAAAAAAAAACAGAACTGGAAGAAAATAACAAAAGCAAAGTTAGGCTCTCAATAAGTGTTTTTGCAATGTATCTTGTTTCTAGACATAAAACTAGACAACGATCATTATTAAACACATCTGCTAACACTGAGGTGATCTTCTAACCTGACTATTGCTGACTTTCTCTTTGCTGGTTACCCCTCCTATCTGTAGCCACAACACCAGCACCCTATTATCCCTGGATAAAACAGTTCACATCTGAACTGGACAGTCTTAGCCTTCCCTGGAAATCATTGCCTAGTTTGCACATAAGCAGCTTTGTCAGGTAAGTATCTATCTGATTCATTGCAGTGGGAATCCCAAGTGTGAACTAACAGCTCTTCAGTGTGGACTATGTAATGATGAAGGAAGAGGGAGAAAAAAACTTGAAAGTGTAGATGTGCCTTTTGTGACGTGTAGAGCAACTGATTGTTCACCAACTTTGAATTATATAGGGATAATTCAAGGCTACCTATCCCTGGCATTTCCGTAAAGCTGGATTATTTTCAACTCTGTCCAGTCTGAATTCAGATGAACATGACAGTCACTCACTACAAATTAAGTACACGAGTGTCATCTAGGTTTCTACTCCACAGATTTCCACTGATCCTCACTAAATGCCTACACCATAATTTTTGTTAATAACAACAAAATCTGTCTTCATTTGTTATTTAATCTCAAGTTTTGCAAACCTGTACTAAAAAAATGACTTTTGTAATATATTAACTTGTATTCCAGCTTGAACTGTCTTCAGACTCTGAATTTCCAGTGTTGGAATTTTGGTTGATGGACGTATTTTGTAAAAGTTAGTGAAGGTTGTAACAGTGGGCCCTGAGGGTGCTTTTTCATTCATAGAATGATTCGGGTTGGAAGGGACCTTAAAGATCATCTAATTCCAACCCCCTGCCATGGGCAGGGACACCTCCCGCTAGACCAGGCTGCTCAAAGCGCCATCCAGCCCAGCCTTGAACATTTCAATGGAAGGGGCTTCCTTTAACTGCAGACTTTTGCTAGGAGATATTAAAGCTCCTTCAGCCATCGCCTGGCTAGTGGTGATTTTCATGTACTAATATAGAGGCTCCTTCTCTCTTACACCATTCCACATGTAGCTTGTGGTTCTGCCAGGTATTCAGACGGGAAGGGTGGAGTTAGAATTTGTCTTAGGAAGAAAATTAATATTTTGTACTGAAAATAGAATAATGCAAAAATTACCATTAATGTGTCGACTGGATTTCAGTGGGTGTATAAATCAAATAGATTGTTAAAACTTAATTCTCAGATAAACAAAATCTAGACATTTTTACAGCTTGATACAACAGCAGCAATTTATTATATTTCAAAAATAATTTATCATTAACAAATCATCTGTCCTTGACTGAAAACTGGCAAATGATGGATTACACAATGTACTTAACAAATCTATCCAGAGGCTCCAAAGAATTAAAGCAATATTGCCTATAAAATCTAATATTGAATTAAAAAAATAATCTCTGCTATTAATCGTAAATTGCAGTGTGGGATGATTAAAACCAAATGGGTTTGGAGGAGCAATTCTTTAAATGGAGACTTCAAGTCTGTGTTTGGATCTGTAATGTTTACTACAAATGTCAGAAATTCATCACATCTTTGCTATGAGGTTGTATACTTGATTTGTATTGAGTATTTATACCAAAATATTTAGTTAACCATTAAACATAAGAAGCAATGCAAAAGGTAAAACAACTCCACCTCATGTCTCTTCCCAGTATCCCAGTTTGTGACTATACCCTGGGTCACTACAGTACACTGTTTTTCAGATTTCATATTGAATGCTATCTTTATATGAAGATCCAAACCTGCATATAATCATATTTCATTTTCCTCTGAACAATTTAACTAATACATACTACGGGATACTTTGAGGGCTGCAGAGACCATGCTGGGTCCTGGGACCTCTCAGGGGGTGAAACCCCTAGGAAGGGGTTGTGGAAAGCAACGGAAGTACTGCCTCTACTTCCACGCGACAGACTGATGACCAGGCTGCCCTGCCAGGCACAGGCTGCTGAAGGTGCTTGATCCCTTTCCAGCACCGCACCTGGGCATGAAGACTGGTGCATATTCCTCATGTTATGGTTAAAAACCTCTCTGTCTGAATATTTCTTCCATACTTTCACAGTAAAAACCTTGAAGGTTCATATAACTGTCTGGACATCTGGAAGGCAACTGTGGCTTGTGTATTGGGGGTCAGTGTCAAGGGTTTGGTAGAGGGGGGCTTCTGTGGCTCACAGAAGCAGGGTGGCTTCTGTGTGAAGAAACCAGGGGCTGCCCCACGCTGGATACAGGCAGCTCTAACAGACACAGCACAGGACACAACAGAGCCCACCAGCCAAGCTGGTGGGGGGGGGAAACACATTTAAGAAAGGGCAAAATGCCAGAAAGAGAGAAGTATGGAAGATGGAGAGAAGGAGCAAACAGGAAGAGGAGGAGGGAATCAGAGGCAACACCAAGGCCAGAGGAGGAGGAGGTGCTCCTTGGCAGAGCAGATGTCCCTGAAGGACCCACATCCACAGGAAATGAGCTAGAAGGAAGAAATGGCAAAGAGAAACGTCTGCATCCTGACTGCACCACTTTTTGCCTGGCAGAAGGCACCAAATGCAACCTGTGATGAAAAAAGGTGAGGAGGAGAGGTGTCTGAAGTGACGCTGAGCCTGGGAAAAGAGGAGTGTGTTTTGCCTAAATGTTTTAAAGTTTGTGTCTTTTTTGTTTGTTTCCCAATACCTAAATCATTACTTAATATTTATATTAATTGGCAATAAATTAAGTTAATTTCCCCAAGATAAGTGTCTTTTGTCCATGACAGTAATTGGTAATTGATTTTCCTGTCTTTATTTCAACCCACAAGACTTCTTGCTCCTGCCCTTCCTATCCTCTCTCCTGTCCAAATTCAAGCGGGACAAGTGAGCAACTGACTGACTGGGCGCTTGGCTGCCATCTGGGTCCAATCCAACACAGCTTTTTAACTAAGCAGGGACAGCTAAAGGCCAAGCAGGACAATTTAAAGTGCCAGCTCAGAGGACTGGAAGTGATTTATGGGGTTGTCATCTAGCACTATCAGGCCTACAACCCTGTTGTTAATGTCCAGGCTATACAGAGGGAGCGAACTGAAAAGGCAACTTGTCTGTATGCTTTCCCAGGACTCAAGCAGGTTGCAAGCGTTCAGATTCATAGATTTTCAGGTTTTAAATTGGAGTGTCATTGGGGAAGGATAAGCATATGCAGGAGAGATGGTAAAGCTCCATGGGTAGTTTGTAGAGCAAGAATGCCAAAATATCTGTGGGAAACAGAGTACTAAATCTCCTCCCCATAACCAACCAGCCATAAGACAGCTAAAAAGAGCATGACACTTTTCCTATGAGCTGGAACAAAATGAACTATTAGATTCCCTTCATCCTCTAACAGAGCCAGGAAAGCCAGCCAGCTGTGCAAAAGATCAAATATCCCACTGCCTAATAGGGTAAGATTGCATCTACTCTTTCTCTCCTTGAAGAAGTTAACCCAAAGACACACAGTTATGTCAGCAGGAGGCAGGTAGTACCAGGCACAACCAATGGACTTATCTCCAAATAAGCTACTTGTTGACACAAAGGCAGTATGGCTGTGTAATTTGGGACTAGCAAAAGCCTGGGTGCTCTGGTTATTTTTCTATTTCATCCAGTAGCCAAAACACTGAGTCAAATAGCCAACGAATATACCAAAACAATCTCTATGACTCATAGGCGGTGATTTCCATAGATGTAGGATGCATCAAGTCCACTTTTCATGTGCTATGCTCACAACTCGTGCACTTACAGCCATTCCAACAGGCCCTAGATTCATTGTGCAAGCTGCAAATTAATTTTATGACATGCACATATACGCTGTGATGCCTTGAACTTATCATTCCTGGTTTAAAGCTGATATATCCTCATATTGCATGTCTACCTTGCTCAGGACATGTCAGAACTATACAAACTAGCACAAATCATCAGCGTGCTTTAGGAAGAATACATCTAGATGTCCCAACCACTTTGGGCTTACTTGGCATGAGCTTCATGGTATACATATTCCAGCCAAAATTGTTCAGACAGGCAGCCTTACAGGGAAGCTTCAGATGTCTGAGGAGTAGATCACATTATCAACTCTGCTGCTTCTGGGATAAACACTGTTATTTCTGTCCAGGACTGCATTGTGCCCTATAAGCACCCAGATCACACAGCACTACATCACGTAATAAACACTGTGAGATAATGCCTTTAAAATTTTTAGAACACAGAGGCCTGTGTTTGAACTCTGGAGTCTGTGTCTTCTTTATGCTGTAAGCTCCTCAGAACTCCTACTTGCAACAACATTTTATACAGGGCTGAGTGTCCCATACTTGGTCTTATTTGGAAGTTCAGAGGTTTCTGCTTTTGGACAATATAGTTTTGAATGATAGATGGTTGCTATGGGTATATTTGGGGTGTCCTTTCATCACTTGAGAGTAGTAATACTTTGCCCTTTGCTAATCATATTTTGCCATCCAAATGTAGCTGTAATACAAGAGCTTCAAGTATCACAAGAAATCTGAGGGCACTAGCGCTCTCTGGTAAAACAAGGAGTGCACCAGATGTCTTTAGCAATAATTTCAGTCTGCAGAGGAAACACGATGTTAGAATAGTAAAGCCATCATATAAACATTACATTTCTATTGTAGCTAATGATGATCTGAAAGTTAAAATAGAAATGAACTGTTTGTGCAGGAAAGACTGTTAAACCATTGAATTTCTTGTGAACAGAGCAGAATGAAAAGGATAAAAAGCTGTATTTGGCAGAGGAGAAAGTCTACTGCTTATTAATCTGTCTTCATAAGTATAGTTATCAGAGATGTTGGTCAGAAGCTAACCTCCTGCACGCATAATCTTAAGACTGAAGTAAGTGATTTTATTTTATGAAAATCCACCTTCTCTTTCTAATATTAAATGTAGCAGCCAGTACCCTGTGCTTTAATAATCAGGGGCAAACCTAATTGTAGAGCCTAATTTCATCTTTAACATGGACAAATGCAGTATAAGTTTGAGTGTGAAGACAGCATGGCTCTGTGATTGCCTTGTGGCAAGAAGCGTGTCCTCCATCAGTGGAGGTACTGGTCCCATAAACCTAATGGATTATGCTTGCCTCTACATATTTACTTTTCATGTAACTACCAATTTTGATAACAGTTGCACGGAAAACTTTGGACTTATTTCTGATTCAAGAAGGCCTTAAAAAAGATGCCTTGCAGAGGGATCTAGGTAGATTGGAGCATTGGGCTATGATTAATGGGATGAAGTTTAGCAAGTCCAAATGCTAGATTCTGTCCCTATGACAGAGTAACAATGGGCAAAAGTATAAACTGGGAGAGGAGTGGCTGGAGAGCAGCCCTGCAGAAAGGGATCTGGGGGTGCTGGTCAACAGCAGGATCAACAGGAGTCAGCAGTGTGTCCTGGCAGCCAAGTGCAAACCACATCCTGGGGTGCAACAAACACAGTATAACCAGCCAGTCAAAAGAGGTGATTATCCTGCTATATTCAGCATCGGTGCAGCCTCACCTTGAGTGCTGTGTGCAGTTCTGGGCCTCACGATTTAAGAATGATGTCAAGGTACTCAAATGAATCCAGAGGAGGGCGATAAAGCTGGTGAAAGTGATGGAAGGCGCATCCTGTTAGGAGCGACTAAGCACTTTGGGCTTGTCTTGTTTGGAGAACAGGAGGCTGAGGGGCAACTTCACTGCTGTCCACAGCTTCCTGAGGAGGGGAAGTGGAGAGGGAGCTGCTGACCTCTTCTCCCTGCTATCCAGGGACAGGAGACATGGAAACGGCTCAAAGCTGCACCAAGGGAGGTTCAGACGTGACATTAGGAAACATTTATTTACAGAGAGGGTGGACAAACACTGGAACAGGCTTCTTAGACCAGGAGCTGCTGACCTCTTCTCCCTGCTATCCAGGGACAGGAGACATGGAAACGGCTCAAAGCTGCACCAAGGGAGGTTCAGACGTGACATTAGGAAACATTTATTTACAGAGAGGGTGGACAAACACTGGAACAGGCTTCTTAGACCAGTGGTCAATGCCCCAAGGCTGTCAGTTTTTAAGAGGCTTTTGGACAATGCCCTTAACAATATGCTTTAATTTTTGCTCAGCCCTGAAGTGGTCAGGCAGATGGACTAGATGATTGTTGTAGACCCCTTCCAACTGAAATTATTCTATTCCACTCCATTCCATTCCACTCCATTCCATTCCATTCTAGATTCTGGGGATGAGAAAGGCTCCCTTTAATTAGTCTCATATTTTTTCCTTGAGCATCCACTGCTAGCCCCAAGAACATACAGAGTACAAGGGAAGATGAACCACTGGTTTCGCCTGAAATTTACTTTCAGTTCTTACTACCAGAACACCTACATACCTAAGGGGATGCAAAATATAGAGGCCTACAAACTCTTTGTATATCTAGGTTTAATTGATTATGCTTAATAGAACCTACAATGAATACTATTGCAGTCATGAGAATTAAAATCATGAAGAGAACTACAAAAAATGAAAAAAGACTTCTCTGATTCACTGAAACTTACAGGAATCTCTTGTAGTTAAAAAGTTTAAGCCGTGTTTTTTTCTCTCCCCCCGTTTAAAGTGTGTATGAAGAGGGTGACTCATTCTTCACCGAGAAAGCAAGCAGGGATATTTTGTATTAAAATGTGTGAAAAGGTTCCTGAAATTGCTTTACCATGTAAGAGAAGAATTGATTCATGTTAAGCACATTTCTCGACACTTATACCCTCTCTTTATTTTACTAATAATGTCTTCTAATACTATGAAGTTAAAACCATGGAATGCCAGTAAAGAGGGGCTGAGAGAAGTTGAGAAGCATTAGTGTTAGTGCAGTTTAATCAGATGATCTACTCAGTTCTAGAATACTCAGAAAGCAATAATCAGTTTGAAGTAGTTTAATCTAAAATCTTAGAGATTTAGAGGGGAGTTTCTTTTTTTGAGATTTTTTTCCCTTTCTTTACAGTCCGCATTCTGAACTCCTCACAGTTAAGTAGCAGAGGATTTTTAAAATACAGCAGTGTTCTGTTCCCAAAATTCCGAATTTGAATACGCAGAAATGCAAAAGTTGAGTATTACTAGACCTGAACTTTGGTGTAGGTCGCTCTCTATGATGAACTGCACCAAAACTTGGAATACAAAGACCTCCAGACTTTTGACCTCCAAATTCATGCCTTCAGTGCAGCTTGAGGTTAGCAATGTACCCATTCATGGATGCTTCTCTTCTCACCTTCTATTATAGCTGAGTGTATTTCCAAGAGGGAAATACACTCAGCCAAAAAGACCAGCCAATGCCAAGATGCCAAAAAGGCCAGAAAATATTAAGAGATGTGTTTTGTCTGCGATTACTTCCTGTGCTAAGTCCAGGAGCACCCTCTGACTGCCTGACCAGCTAACTGAATTATGCAGGCATCTATTACTTACGTTAAGAAGATTAGACATTACAGACTTACAGCTCTGTGTATTTTGCCAGACGAAATGCCATCCTCTGTTAAGTTCTTCCTCAGAGAGAAAAATCTGGCCACTTACAGTTAGTATGAGCCAAGCGATCAGCATGCCAGGTCTGCAGCTGAAAATCTGGAATTATCTTATAACAGCAGTAGGAATATTTAGGGATGAGTGATTGTAAGAAAGGACTCGTGGGACCGGCAGCATTCAGCAGGACTTTGGCCAAGCTAAACACCAAGTAGAAAATGCTCTTCAGTCATAGCAGCATAATCCCAGACCCCCTCCTGTCTACACATATCTAACAAACTTCGTTTAAGACCTAAGAAAATAAATGTGCAGACAAAACAAAGCTTCACATCCAATTCACGGGGATTTTTTCATTCCAGGTGGAGTGCAGAAAAGAGTAACAAGGAGTAGCTTCATGAATGGCCCCAAGAAGAGACACTGATAATCAGCAGTTTAGGAAAGGGACTGAAGAGAGTCCCTAGTTCCAGTGACACCTCTGCCTCTGGGTTGTTCAATGAACTTGCAAACATTTAAGGCTGTATTTCTAAAACAGTGGCTTTCAATCTGTGGTCCATAAAGCACCACAAGTCCGTGGATTTTTTCTGGAAATGAAAAGTATAGCAAGACAATTCTGAAGAAGGAGAGATTTGACATGCCAGCATCTACATTTCCATCTTCACTGGAAAAAAGATTTAAGCTCCGTTAACCAAAAAAAGCAATGAAAACTGCTGCTGTACAGTATCTGATCTGGCCATCTTCTGTAGACACAAGAGTGTAAGAAAGAGGATAGCGTAAACGTACAACTTAGCTGGCTGTTACTCTGTCTGGAAAAGTAGAAGGGTACTATTGGCTAACAAATATAGCCAAGAAAAATAGGCAAAAATTGTCAGTCACTTCAGAGAGAAGCATGGGAGCAGGTCTTTAGGGTTGTACTGTACTCACAGCTGCTATTTGAAAGGAAAATACAGCTATGGTCTTATTTGGGGTTTTCCCCCCCTTTTTCATACAGCCTAAAGGTTAAATTAATTTTCTTTAAGGAGCAGATCTTACAATTTCTGCCATTCATGCCATGGTGATCTCTAACTTAGACTAGTAGGACAGCAATTCTGACAGAACTAAATTGTAGGCAAATTTGAGATCTAAGGCTAGTGTAGAATTCAAGAAATAATTTACTACACAGCACCTCTTTAAAATAGTGCATGGCATAAGCAACCTTGGACATGTGTTGGCTCTTTAAAGGTTAAAAAGTACTACTTCAGGCATCAGTTTTGCCCTATAATTCCACAGACACGCCGAAGGAATGATTCTTCCCGTTGCCATACTTGCACAGGTGTGATCCAAGACTGTGTCTGGTGTGATAATAGATCCGCAATCAAAGGAAGGGTGTGGCAGAGTGCTTTCCATGAGGCTACCTGACATCTAGAGATTATTTTTTTCCTTCAGACTAAAATAATTCAAAATTTCTCGCCTTTAGGACATGCTATTTATCTGAGCTGAAAAGGATCCAGTTAATCCTGACTTTAATTTAGCTAATAATAGATGCAGGATTAAGATTTGTGTTAATTATTGCTCTATGGGAGGCCTTTTATTTAAAAAATGATTTTTGAGTTTTTGTAGAAATCAATAGTCATCAGTAATCTTCATTAGTAGGACAGAAGCTGTGGATGCTGAGTATTGTATCAAGAAAAGAACAGCACTTCTATGTCGGGAAACTGTAAGAAAACACGATTACTGCCTTGCTTTAGCACAAGGTTTATTAATTAATATTTGTACTTACTTTGAACCTAAAAGGCTCACCCTTCCCTTCACTCTCTCTTCTCCATATGTAGAAGCGCTCAGCAGACATTAAATATTTTAAGTCCTTAGCTACCAGAAAGACAGATTAATAACTGGAATTATCTTCACAAAGGAAAAGTTTAACATTTTTCAGATTGGATAGACTGAGACAGTAATCAAATACTCAAGATTGTGAAGGAGACCCATGAAAATAGTTAGAAACAGAGTTCTCGGCTTTTTCCACGCCATTTTCCTGGATCGTGACAGCTAAATGAGAAAGTAAACTCTTAAGGAATATGTCTACCACAGCACCTAACTTTTGTATATATTGCAGCCTAAATGTTTCTTCAGCACTGACCAAGGAGCCTTTATCCTAAAGTTGAGAACTTAAAATGGTGAGAAATTTGAGCTGGCTGTTAGTAAGTAGTATGGGACCCCGTGCTTACTACCAAAAGGAAACTAAAGGTGGGACAGCCAAGCAAGTTACCACAACTTCGCGTAAGCAACTATGCTCCACTTGGTAGTCTCTGTGGCAAACATGACATGAAACATTTAAACTTCAATGAAAAAAGATAGTTTTCCACACAGTTTTAACAGATGACAGAAATGAGTTACGAAAGCCCATCTGACATGCAGTCGCTCAGCAAGCCACAGGCACTCACCAGTGAATGTCAGCCCTTAAACACCTGCCCTTCAACCAGTGTTACAGTCAAAGAGTTAGGCATAAGGCCCAATTTCACAAACAGGTGGTGGTAGCCATTAACCCCCTTCATAGCCTGCAGCTTGCTGGTCAGGAAAGGCACCAGGGAGCGGGAAACCCAGGATCAAATCCTTCTTCTTTCAGACAAAAAAAACCTCATTCGCTTAAGCGTACCTGACACCAAAAGCTATGGAGCAGAAGGGAGAAAAGTCCCTCTCACTTTTGCCATTGAATGCAGGTGACTGTGTGCAACTAGTCAAATATCTTCTGGACCTGAGGGATGGAGAAAATGGTGTGAAATAAAATGATTCTATAAGCTGGTTGATAGGAGATGGACGTACATTTCTGGCCCATGAACGTTTCATATAAAACATTCCAATAACATTTTGAAAACAGACATTAAACAAACATTCAAATCAAATGTAAGCCTACCCTTAACTGAAATGATTTTAAGAATGGAACCTACAAAGAAAACACTGAGTAAAATATTTCAAGCAAATTGAATTTTTTTGTTGTTGTTTTTTACTCTGGCAGTGGACCAGGATATTAATTACTGTGATAAGGTTTCATTTAGCCTGTATAAGAGGAATGCATGGTGTGTGGGATGTTTTATATCTCCTGTGGACCAGCGTGACGGACTTTGTGAGTCACCACATGGCTGTCATATGGGAGGTGCAGCAGAGCACAGTTTCTCTTGTTGCCAACTGAATTTTTTGAATGTAGGATGACCACACGCCTTTCTTCATGTGGCACTTTTCTTTGCAGTGAAATAGCAGCTGACCAACCTCATCCCTTCCTCTTTTGTTTGCTGCTTTTGGCTGATAGTCCACAGCCAGTGAAGAGCCAGATGACTCCCAGCTTTGATGCTTTCATGTCTAACAGCCTCATGGCTGGTTCCCACAGCTTTGGACACTGCTGAGTTTCAAAAGGGGGCCAAGCTGGACACAAATCCTTTCAATAGCTGTTAGTTCACATCAGCCAAATGAATGTGGAATTTAAAGATATGGAGGTGGAGGATAAGTCTTAGGCCAAGTACCGTCAGGCCAGTTTGTGTTCTAGAGGTGAGATACTTGTGCACATTTGTTGGAACGGGTCCAGCAGAGATGATCAGAGAGCTGGAGCACCTATGCTATGAGGACAGGCTGAGGTAGTTGGGGTTGTTCAGCGTGGAGAAGAGAAGGCTCCGGGGAGACCCTACAGGAGCCTTCCAGTTCCTAAAGGGGGCCTACAGAAAAGACGGGGAGGAACTCTTTATCAGGGAGTATAGTGACAGGACGAGGGGTAACGGTTTTAAACTGAAAGAGGGGAGATTTAGATTAGATATTAAGAAGAAATTTTTTACTGTGAGGGTGGTGAGGCACTGGAACAGGTTGCCCAGGGAAGCTGTGGATGCTCCATCCCTGGAAGTGTTCAAGGCCAGGCTGGATGGGGCTTTGAGCAGCCTGGTCTAGTGGGAGGTGTCCCTGCCCATGGCAGGGGGGTTGTAATTAGATGATCTTTAAGGTCCCTTCCAACCCAAACCACTCCATGATTCTACGGTTTAGGATGAAATTCACACTCCTGATACTGTACACAGAGAGGTGCAGGTGTTTGGAGAGTTCCCAGGCCTCAGCATATTTATTCTCCAAAGACGGCAGAGAGACTTACTTACTGGCCTCCTAGTTTCCTTTGGCTGACTTCACCTAATAGCAGGGTTTGGTCCCTTGGAGCACACTTCTGTGGAGATTTGTGTGGTGATGTGCATGCATTTCCTAAAAAAAAAAATAAAGCAACAAAAAAACATCCCTGGGCAAAGCAGTTTATCCTGTAGATTCCTATCGTCCAAGCTAAATGTTAATGCATTTACAAACAGCTAGTACCTCCAAGAGCCCTGGGGACAGTGAGGCCTAGTTTCCTAGGAAGCCATGTTTTGGAGATGAATGTACATTCCAAGGTGTCTAGTACGCACGAAGCTCACTTCTGCTATTGGGGTAATTAGTAAAGGCTCTCTTGGCTGAACTTAATAACTGTGCTAGCTCTACTTCTCTGACTGTGGGCTCAAAACTTGTTACATGAGGATAGGCCAAGAAAAAGAAAAAGAGAGGGGAGTCTGTATGAGTCTTATTTCCATAAGAAAGGAGGCTTTTTATATACTCTGTCACATACAGATACATTGATTGAGCCCAGATTGAGACAGAATTTTTTTTTTTTTTCACAAAGACATTCTTTGCTCCTGAAAATTCCATTCCCAGTGAGTATCATATTAGGCAGAAAATCCAACAGACAGCTGAAAAGCTTTTCTGTTGACAGTGTCACCAAATCTGGTATATTCATACAACATGTTTTGGTTCTAAGTGATTTTTATTGATAAAAAATGAATTATTGTAAAAGTCCGAACCAGTTAGAGTTTGTAATTGATTATACTTGGATTTTTAAAAGAAATGAGTGATGCAAAGGGTAGAACTAGATCTGTTTTACCAATCAGTGCAGTTGTTCATGCTTGTATGATTTGGGTCAAGTATATACTAACAGTCAGGAGTTTACCTATGCATATTTAGTTGTATTCAGTGCCAGCTTAAAAGAACATTATGATAACACTTTACATAGGCTGGTAAATTTTATCATTTTACATAGGGATTATTTTTTTTAAAGTTTCCTTCTTTGCAAATGTAAAAATAAGTATGCTTTTCTTTCAGAGTCCCAGTGCACACCTTCTGTTCCTCCAATAATTTCACCCTTATTACAATTAATTTACTTTCTCTTCACACTATGCATGTAATGGGCCTTGAGGTAGCATGTGAGCCCGCACTTGAAACCAATGTTAAGGAATGATTCTGCTGTAATACATATACAAAATCTAGACAACTCTCTTAATCTCACAATTCAGTTTGCTATTCAGCACTCTCAAGTTCTCCACACACTTTTCGTGAGTAAAACTACTCAACCAGATTGATTAGAAAACCAAATTATTCTCCACCCACATGATGTGGGGGGAAAAAACATAAAATGGCAAAGATTTCAGGAGTATTACTGACTCAATTCTGATATTTTTCTTTTTCTTTTATTTTTTAATTTTCTTTTCCTTTTTTCTTTTCTGGTTTTTTTTTTTTTGGTGTTTTTTTTTTTTTTTTTTTTTTTCTTCTACTTTTGGACCAATTTAGCTTTTATTTTGCCAGACATAAATCTTAGGAAGATATATTGGTGGATCATAACCCTTCTACCCTAAGGCAAGATTCCTATTCATAATACATCTTTCATAACTTACTGTGATCTTCCCACCTAAATAACAGACTGAAAAACCCATGAGTGCAGCATATTATGAGGATGTTTTCTGTCCAAGAAGCTTGTCAAAGAGCAGTCTAAAAAGATAAGACACATGAATTTTAAGTTTCCTATGACAACATACTAATTCAAACAGATATGATTTGGTACTAAGTTAACCTCCAATAAAATCTATCCATTTAGAAAATTATTTGTTTTGAAAAGTTCCTGTTTCATACATAGTTCTGATAGTTTTCTATTTTTTCCTTTCTTGAAATCATTTTTCCTAATGCTGAAATATCAAAATTCAAAAAAAAAAAAAAAAAAAAAAAAAAAAAAGGGTGAGAAATTTCAGGTTCCAGTCTTCTCTTGGAAGAACATAAAATTACTTACGCTGTCCCATTTCCTTCCCAAAACTGTTGCTTCCCCATCTCACCAGTACTTGTGTCATCAAGAACATAGGGTTGGATATGATAATGTGCAGATCACTCTTAGTCTACTAAAACCTCGGGGAAGGAAATCAAACATTTAAAACTACATGTGCATGCCTAATCGCTTTATAGTTCAGAGCTGTTAGCATGAAGAGAGCTGAACCACTTGTAAACTTCCCAGGGCAAGGACATCTTTTTGTTTAGCAAAGCACTGCACCCTTTAGGGCAATACTAGAAGTGACAGTCATATGTACACACTTTCCAAAAACTGTTTTTGGGTTTGGTATCTAATACAGAAAATTAAACAAGACAGGTAAGAGTTGTCTTAATTTAATGGTTTTGTGGGAGATTAGGAAAATCCACTTTTAAACCCCATGGAAAATAGCTTTGTAAATCAAAGATTTTTGTGGTGTGTTTTCTGGGTTTTTTTTGTGTTTTTAACATATGTCTTTAATATAAATCTGTAATGGCAAACTAAACTAGCAACAGATATGTTTTCATTCCACTTAAACTTTTTAACAAACTTAGACAGCTTTAAAATTATGTGGTATTAAAAGTAAAACCTGATGGTATTTTTTTGTAATTGGTTTGCTATGTCTCTATTATTCACTGGGTATAATTCCTCCTGAGTGTAGTAAGATCAGGATTGAGATCTAAGATGGTATTTTGAAAGTAAAATAAAGCAACTTATACACAGACACACACACAAATATATGAATAGACAAGTATATATATAAAATCTATATGTATGTATGTATGTATGCAAGTATACAGCCCAGAAATTTTTCAAAAAGATTACAAATTTCTTCTTTATAGATGCACTATGTCCACATGAAAGAGTTAAAAAATGATACTTTTGAGCACAGTTTGCAATGTGTGTTGAGTGTATCATAGCTATACATAACATCCGCCCAAGTCTTTGCAGATGTTACTTCACTTTGCCAAGGAGTTTCAACACTCTGGATGAGGTCTTGAACTCAGGTTTGGCTGACCCAGTGTAATCTACAACATTTCTTCCCCAATGTAGAAAGGAAACTAAACGAGCTACAATTGCTCTGGTCAGCTGATTCCCTCATATATCCATTGCTTGCATTTTGGAATTACCCATGACCAAAAGTTATTCTCTGAACATTGAAGAAGGGCTCAAGAGAAGTTTTTCAAAAGCAACCGTGAGTAAACATGGCTAAGTATCAACACATAATGCCAGCTTAGTCCCACACAGGATAAATACATTAAAAGGACTCTGGTTTACACTAAGAAACCGTAATCTTTTTATTTTATCCATGTTACTAAAATGTCTTCCTTGATGAGGACCTGATTCAGAGCCTTGCAAACAGACATATCTAAAGAAAAGTCACTAGTCCTCAGCACTTCTTACTTACCTTCAGTTTTTCTTATTGTGCTTTGCAATCTGATATAATAAAGGAGATTTTGGGGGAATTTAAATAGCTAAATAAAAAATAGAGTCAAGTCAAAGAACAGTAAACAAGAAAAGACCATTTCACAAGTGTTTCCGAATGCTGATTTTTAGCCCACTGAAAAGATAAGATAGTCAGCTTTAGTCAGCTGCTAGTAATGGACATTTTCACTCCATCGAGTTTGTGATTCACCCACGCTGTTCCCATTTCAGCAAAAATAACATAGCATGGTACTAGCAATGTTCTATCCCTTTACATATTTTGGAACAGTAAATTCTGTATGGGAAAATATTCCTCTTGTGCCACTAAGCTTCCCAGAGAATGCAGTTTTCCAGACCATCAATTTCCACTCACCTATTTTCATATTTGATTTGGTATAGAATGAGCCCTTGGGAGGGGATCTTGTGACTTCTCAGAAAAGTCCATAGCAATTATCTTTTTTTTACAAGTAGTCCTCCCAAGCTGTGACAAAATGGAGATTTGGGAACAATCAGAACAGGGTAATGACATACTAGTAAAAAAACTACAAGTCTTTCCAGGTCAGTTATATTTGTGAATATATACTGTATCAATATATGCAAAAGGGAATCCCACCACAAGTATGCACCACTGATGGGAGTTTAACATTCTAATGAGATTTATTTTCATCTCCTAATTCCTAATATATGATAACCTTAACATAAAGACATTAAGTACTGTACTCTGCCTTCAATGGCAGTGGAGCCTTTGTCTTATCTCAAAAAGTAAATTGGTTCCTAAGGTTTTAATCTAGGTAATTGGCACTGATGTGCCAAATGCTGCGAGTTACTGTATTATTTCAAAGCAGAAAATGTTATTTATCCTTCAAAAAATGTTTTAGAGAGAGAAAAGTGTGACAATTCAAGAGAGAAGCTGGTGTTAGATCCTCCCAGATACCAGTTACTTCACGAATAGGATTAATATGTCTTTTCCACGGTATTTCTGCGTGACTTTCATTGACCTATTTTCCACTTTCATCTTAGGCAGCTGCAATTGCTAAACCATCAGCCTAAATAACAAAAAACTGAAGCCAAAAAAGTCACACTAGGGAGGACAGCTTACTTTTACACAGATTTGTAGAATTGTCTTTTTGAACTTTCTGTCCTTTAACTACATCAGGGATCTTAAAACTTTTGTAACAACTGCACTTAAAAATGCTAGTGATTACTGTAAATTACTTCTTCATTTCTTATGGTTGTTTTTAAACTTTTGGCACATCACAGGGCTAAAACACAGTTAGTAAATGGAAGGGACCAGGATGAGGAATACAATTTTAATGACAAAAGAACATCTCCAGATTATATGAAAATAAAAACAAGAGCTTTGTAGTTCATGTTCATGGTTGTTCAAAAAAACTGAAGCATTTTATAATCTTCAAATCCATTTTTAAAGGAGGAAAAGTATATAGAGGTCATAGTCGGTATAAATGTATTTATATCTCTATCCTGGTCTTAAGGCTAACTCAGATTTCCTACTTTTCTTTCTCTTGCAGAAACATTGCTCAGAATTCAGGCACCGAGCTCCTTTGCTTAAAACCCTGATAAGCAGCTGACTTACCTAAAGGGAGAACCATACAATTTCTTGAATCAAGCACTTAATTTGCACAGAAATCTCTGTAAATATATAAAACCCAGTAAGCAATATTTTTGATACGATGGATAAGTTTGAAATAATATGTATTAAAGAGAAAATTTGCAAGTGGACATGTTGCGAGACCTCACTTTACAGCTCTTAACATGTATTGGAATGCAAAAGGCAAAGCTTGAAACTCACACTGCATACAGAATCACAGAATCTTCATGGTTGGAAAGGACCTTTGAGATCGAGTCCAACACATGAACACGTTGCCCTCTGTTCCACTTCACCACTTGATTTCTGAGGTTGTGCCTCCACAGTGTAAAGCCTTTGCTGGATGATATTCTCTGCACGCTGCCCCAGGTCTACTCCCTGCTACTGGCCTTCACACCCCCAGGCTCACTTACCTCTTTCATACTAAAACAGATGTTTCTGCAGTCAGCTGAGACAAGCATCAAAAAACTTTTGCCAGCAGCTACCTTGGGTACCACTAAGTTTATTTTATTACTACTTAAAATTGTGTCATCGTCCAGTCCAGTTGAGGATTGAGGTGCTCCTACAGGGACTAGCACTTCCCCCAGACTGTCCTGTTTTGCCCTCAATCTCTCACCCATAGCCTGGAAGATACTTCAGACCTACAGCCAGACCTGCCCCATCACTACAGACTTGCCTGGCTATTGAGCCATTGACTGCCCTGATTACCATGCCTGGACCTGTTCTGCTCTTCTTGTTTGGGTACCATGGGTCTCTGTCCTGCCTGCCTCATTGGCTCTGGCCTCACCTCTCCTTGCAGAGCAGCCCTGCTCCTGCTGCTCCCTGATAGCTCTGGGTTCATGCAAACCAGCTGTTTCAATACAATATCTTTATCCTGGGGATCCATCTGTCTCCAGCTAGTATTTAAGAATTGAAAGTATATGGTTCATTTAATGGGAAGCATCACATTCTGCACATGACAAAACTGGAGACATTTGCAATCCCCAATAACTATTGCAATTTAGAAATCAAAATTTAGACAGATGCTTCAGAAACACAAGGATTAATATGAAGAACTGTAATAGTTCTGAAATAGTACTTACAGGAATTGTGTTTCAAAGAGTTGCATGGTTCTTTCATGATACCTGAGCACCTAATCCGAAAAATAATTCAAAATGATGCATAGGTTTTGGCATGGATGATTACTTTTGAGTCAGTCGAAATTATCCATCTGACTCTTAGACAAGTTTTAGTGTTAGACTTTCAAGTAACTGGTTTTTTAGAAAGCTTTCTAGATACTTAATTTCTGTATAAGATTTTTAAATGAGTGCTCTGTTTCCAGAAACACAGGCTGGCTCCCACACTAGCAAAGAACAATGTCACACACATTAACAAAGCAGCATTCCAGGAGTGCAGATTTTTATTGTCTAAGTTAAGTTTCTGCATATTAAGGTGACAGTAGGTATGACACTGCATTGACTGAGGGATAGTAGAGAAAATCTACTGGATGTAGTATAGATGACAGGGCAATTTTACTGTATTTGTAACCACAACTCTAACTTAGAACTGCAGGAGGGTAGACTGTCAGTCGAATAACAAATATTGCTGTATTTTATTAACTCATATAATGGTCACAACTGTGGTGTGTCAACATTTGTCTGTTCATTTTATAGTTACTATCATTATTTGGTAATCCTTTGGGTTGTCAAATACTATCCTGAGCTAACTGGACGTTCGGGATGAGAATCATCTCACATCACTTTGCCATCTAAATGTTAGGCTTCTTGTCTACGCTCTTTCGTTGTACAGTTTTCCTTGAATGTAACTAAAAGTGGAATTTTGGAGAAACAAACTATTCATGTCTCCTGTTGGAGCTATGTAGCTCAGGGTGCAATGTATCACCTCCTTAAAATGGTCTTTCTTCACAGCCTGCTGAGACAATGCAGACAATTGGTTTAAATTAGATACTTATTTTTTCAGATGGCTGAAGTTAGGTGCAATCAATCTTACTCTAGATGCAGTGTAAAGTTTGATATTCTAAGGAGAAAAACAGCCTGTCTGTTTAAATTGGTTTTGTTTTCCCTTATTGTGCACGGTTGGATGATTAGTATTAATATGAAACGTGAACAGCTAGAGCCTTTTTTCTTCATTCAGGCAGTCTATTCACATTCAATGTGCTATTTAAATTTCAGTTGTAGACATCTGTTCTCCACATCACTGCCCTTAATAGACACGGCTGTTCCAGGAAGCTAACAAGGTTCAGGACATAGGCCTAAACACTAGCCTGTGGTCATTCCTAACATCATCTTCTCAGCACAGTCCCTGGAAGGCTTTTGGCCTTGCCCAGTTAGCAATTTTCCGGCAGTTCCTGGGCACAGTTCATATGGAGTCTGATCCGTGGACTGTTTCCCATGGGCAATTTGGATGCAGCAGCTCTGGCTTTGGGGAAGTGGTTGAGGCAAGACATGTCAGCTTTGCTTTATGTGTGCAGCGTGAGGTTGTCTCAGGGCCAGAAAACAACCCTTTACTATGAACACATAGGTGCTGCCACAAGGGCTACGCATATGTAAACATTTAGGTGAATAGAGCTGCCATCAAATACCTGATTAAATGGTCTCTAAATCAGGACCTACATGTTAATTTACACTATCCGTGACATTATATATTAGTTTATTACTGCTTATACCTTTAATACTTACACTTTTAAAGAAAACCTTTCTTCCCCTTGAAGAAGCCACTATATAATATACTTGTAGCTGGGTGAGAGGAGGTAAAAAACCCCAAAGATATTGCCTGAACTGCATACCTGGAGCATGAGGAATAGATCTCATAATCCTCTGCTTCATTATAAACCTGTTCTTACATCCCTTGAAAGGTAAAGGGACTTGAGCATATGCTTAAATATTTTGATGAATAACCCCGAGGCCTGGGAGTATTTCCACTAATTTCAATGGGAATATTCAGAGGCTGTAAAGCTAAATGTGTGTGTAAACTTTTCATATTGGATCTTTAACAAGATTACTCCTATGAGTAAATGTTAGTCACTTTGAGGCAGGTTTGCAAAAGTAAGAATTAAGTAGGCAATATACCAAGTCAACATCTCACTAACACCTATTTTCCTTTTACTAGTTTCAATTTTGACAGTATCTCTATCTGCATGGAGTCACTATATATAGCTAACACATAAATATGAAATATACATAGGATTTAAAACAACTAAATATGTGATTTCCTAATTCACTGCATAAAAGTTAAATACATAGCCTGCTAAATACCAGCTTAAATTTCCACTTTGAAACCTTTCCTCCTCACTCTTTCTTTAAGACCCCCAGTTTCCTAGCAAATCCCTATGAGCTGCTGAAAGCCTTGCACACGAAAAGCTAGAAATGGAGGCAGTGTTCAAAGTAGAAAAAGGCTGCCTTGTTCATAAAGTAAACACATATATTTCACAAAAAATACCCCTGAGATGACTAATCTGAACATTATATTTTTTTCTCCACAAGGAAAAAATTCTTATAGAGGATGATTTCAAAGTATATATGCCAAATAAAAGCAAGTATTTCCCCATGCATCCTCATCATTGCTCAGTGAAAAACAGTGCATTTGAAAAACAGATGTTCTTCTGTGTGGAGTGTGTATCTCTAAAAATGCAATAGCGACATTACCTTTTCTGTAGGCTACATAGTAGCAGCTTTCAAGTACTTGACATGAAACCAGCAAAACCTGACCTTTAAATTTCATCTACCAATAGACAAAAATGGGCATCAGTGGCATGGTTGTTTTCAAGAAAAATGGATACGGAAAAGACTCACATAACATCTTGAATTAGTAACTTTCATTAGAAGAGACAGTATTCCCGGGAGAAGTTTCTCAAAAAAGAGCATTCCCAGGAGAAGTTTCTCTAAGAGATCAGCCAGCACTAAGAGTCATATACTCTTACGTATGTAGGCATAAAAAAGAAGTAAATAAAAAAAAATACAGCTACAAGTTAGTGCTATTTCATGCAGTGTCTCCGGATCTTCCTGTGTCCCAGGTTGATATTACTATGGCATATTAAGAGCGTTCCACCGAGTGGTGGAGCAAATCAAGCAAACCAAGATGTAGGCTGGTCAGAAGACACTAATAATGATCATAAAAGCATCCTGTTAATGGCTGTGAAGCTAGAGCGCCGTGTATATTCATAGTACTTACATCAGAACAAAAAAGAAGAAATCAGGGTAACATATGAAACACAGCAGAGAAACTGGCTGGTTCAGCTTCCCCCCATGACGTCAGCAGTGCAGACAGCCACGGAGCACGTTGCACAGCAAACTCCCTCAGCTCCTGTATTCCCCCTGCATGGCTCATCGGGTTTTGCTCTATCAGAGCAAACAAATTGCACATTTACTCCTCTTGTTCTATCAGAACATTTTTCAAGCTCTGCAAGATACGTCGCATTTTACAAATAATAGGGCATTGGTATACACTGTATAAACGATTGGAATTTTTTAATTTAAAAACCAGCTGCAGTGCCAGATGATTTTGGTCTGTCAGACATGACCATCACACTGATACTGTTCCACCAGTACAAGGGAGTTATTGTGATATTGCTGGCCAGGCACCTAATGCTTTGTTATCTTAATCACTAGATAAATCACAAAAGCTCATACTCCTAAGAGGAAAAATAAATTTGCCTGGAGGGATGTGGGTGTCTCACAGGATGTTTCTGGCCACCAATATTTTTCTTGAGCTGAGAATGACTTAGATTGCTTTTAAAGAAGGTAAAATTTTGTTACTTATATAAGAAAATATTTTGCAACATTTGAGTAGGTTTAAAATAAAAATAATAGGAAAGAATTAAGAAAAACATTTACTTTATAAGATAACTTAAGGCTCTCAGGACATAATTCCTAATTCTTTTTTGCTGCTAAGGAAAATGGCATTGTAGTCTTTCTCCCTTTTCCACTGCAAAATCTATTCTAAAATGTAAATTTCTTATGAAGTTAATTTTCTTGTAAAAAAGCAAATTAATACCTATAAACCACAGCTGTTCACTATTGAAGACAGGCTTCAGGAGACATTCCCATCTATTTTGAACATATAACTTCCCATTCTGACAAAGGGGAAATTCTGCCTTCTCCCCATGCTGTAAATGCTCACATTCAGTACTGTTGGCAAGAAGGTCCAGAGTTGGGCAAAAAAAGTTGCTGAGGGAAAAAAGAAGCCCAGAATTTTTACAAATACCCTTCCATTACAGTAACAAATACTTCTAGAAAGTATTTCCTACAAAGCATGTCTCTCAGTAACAAGTGCTATATATATTTTCCAAGATACCTGTCAAAAAAAGACTATGAAAGCATAAAATTAGGTAGGATTTATATAAGCTGTCTTTATGATTCATTATAAACACATTTGGGTGTTTTATGATCAGGAGTGTTACCTCCTCCAACATTTCTGCCTGGGTTTTGGGTAACAAAGAGCAGAACATCTCCTGGAATTTCCTGGATATCTTGTTGAATAAAGTAAGTAATTAAAAGAATGAGAATGTATAGTTAAATCCTTCCAATACCATGTGAATAAAAATCATTGGATATATCTCTTAACATTCAGCAAAGTCTCAGGCAAAATTGTTACAGTTTGTCATTGTAAGAAATAAATTAGAAAAGCTGCAGTAATAAATTGTGAATCAGTTAACAGTTTTAGTAATATACTCTGAACTTGGGTATAAAAAGAGACCATGCAGAAAAAGAAGTAAGCTGTATTTTCAGAAATGTACACTTTTTAATATGTCAAGATGCATTTTTCATGCCAAAAAAAGTTACTTAATCCCCACCTGTGATAAAATGTGAAAAATATTAGCAGTAACTTCCTGTCATTGGAGGTATAAATAATAATAAAAAAAAAGATTTCAGTAGACTGCTTCTCTTGCTTTAATCTGAAGGGCTTTCTCAGGACTTTTCCTGAGTTGGAATCCATATTTTGTGAAGATCCTCAACAAGTGGTTCCAACCGATTTCATAGGGGACTCTCCAGAAACAAGCCCAAACGAGTACAGAATACATGTGAGTTCAACATAATTTGTATCCTCACCTCACTACACCTCCCTCTCACCCTGTGGAGCTCAAAGAACTGATGCTGGGACATTTGCACCAGTGCAATCAAACCAGTTATTGGAAATACACATTTCCCAAGCCATACTTCCCGAAGCGGAGCCCTGCTCTCCATCCTGATCTCAGCACACACCTTGCTCATTCTTCCTCCCTTCTCCCCACCTTCAGAAAGATTCAATGCTGGGATGTAAACCTTTTCCAAATTGTGCAGCATAGGATAAGAAAAGTATACAGAGAAAATAGGTCAGTCTCTGCCTTTTTTCCTATGGCTGTAAACAACGTACCCTGCTGCTTTCAAAGAGAGTTTGCTCTTAGTTAAGGGAATATTTTTATCTCTGTGGAGGGAAGTTTCCTCTTATCACAAATAAGATTCCTTTTTTTTTTCCTCAGTTATCTCCAGGAAGTTTCCTCATCATTGTGTTGAGCAAGCTCAATGCTGCAGGAGCATTTTGGGTCTAACCCAGAAATCTGTGTTACACTCACTACAGCTGCAAAATAACGAGCTGTGATGTTTAGCACTATGGTAGCTACAGTAGCTACCAGCATTTGAGATTCACCTCTCAGCCCCCATCAGTGAAGTGGGACGCTTGAGCCTTTTCTCTGTCTTAACTTTTTACCTTATAAGCTTTCCTCTGTAAGGACTACTTCTTACTTTGTATATGGCAACCTGCCGGATTCAGCCCTAATGGAAATCATGTGGCTTACACTGTCATTCAGCGGATGTTTCCCTTGGCAGCTGCTCTGAATTAAACAGTTCTCTCTGCCCTTGCCCAGAGGTATGCCTGCTTACTCCCATGCCATCCCCTTCAGTTGTACTGTGCAAACGTTTGTGGGACTGTGAGGTGAACCAAACCACGGAACTGATTAAAAAGACCCAAGGGTAAAAACAGCCTTACTTTTTTTTTAAAGATACTTTTTGCTCAGAATGATTTGACCAATATATGTGTCATCAATTATCAAATCATATTTGCCACATGAGATAATAAATATCTCTGGTGGCACAAATGAGGAGATGATATAGAGACAAGAATAATCACGGGGGCAGGGGAGGTGGACAGGAACAGCTTAAACTAGCTTTGCTGCTAAGAGGAGAGTCTGTGAAACCCGGGCCATGCTGCCACTGTAAAAAAAAAAAAAAATTTTTAAAGCTGGGTTTTGAACACTGTCCATTTTGTGTCTGGTGAGAGCAAGGGCCTCTGTTTACAACACTACTTACAGAACGAGTGTTTAATACATCAGCAGCTTGGCAGGATTCATTTTGTGGTTATCTTTCTTTGAGGGAGCATCTGGCTCCATCAACTGCTACCCAGTGTAATGAAATATCAGACTTATCCAAATCATGTGAGTCTCAGATATGTGTCATGAAAAGAGTCCAGCACTTAGGGCTGTTTGGTTGGATTATTTTCTCTTTTTTCCCCTCTGTGCATATTTATTTTGTTAGATTTATCTCTGTTACGTTTTCTTTCTCTTCATGACTGTATGTTTTTAAAAGTTCCAGATGAAGTGTCATCAGATAATATTTAGAAAAAAAGTCTTTTGATTTCTTAGCACTGGATCTATATTTAACTTGTTGTATATGTGGAATTGAAGTAGACACTAGCAAGAGCTCTAGCAGGCAAACTTTTATTGCCAAGGAAATAGATACGACATGACTGAATTCTGAGTCTTCTGACTCTCTCATTTCTATTACTGAGCTGAGGATTTTTAGGTTGGAAGAATCATCTGAAGCAGACATATTTTATGTGATGGCTCCATTTTGTGCACTTACAAGGGAACACATAAAGAATGTGAATTATAATACACTGATCTGTGGTAACCATTTTAACATCAGCAAATGCAGTCAGTACAAACACCAATCTAATATTTGCAAATTACTTCTATTTTCAGAATACCTGAAACTCAATTCATAGTCTGCACTACACTGAACTTTGTGATTTAGACTTATTTGTAGACAAGAGATAATTCAATAACCATAAAGCATTGTTTGCTCTACATCTTCTAATTCAAAGGGAAAATATATAATTTTTTAATTGCTACTTCACTCCAGTTGTCTGAAGTCCATTTTGCTTTCGTCTTTAGGTGTCTTGAACATGTCCAAAGTTTCACAACTTCATCGTTTGAAAAATGGTTTCCTCTTCTCAAAGCTGTGTTTGCATAACCTGTAAAGTTAAAAAACAAATGTAATCAAAGATGGGCCAGACCAGTTGATATTTGTCTCCTTGCAAGAAAGAGAGGAGAGCTACCAGCTGAGTGCACATCTGAAAGTGCAGAAACCTGAACAAGAGTGGCATAAGTCCAGCCTGGAAGAATGGGCAACTCCTGACGTCACTCATACACAAAAGGGAAGACCACAGAAGGTGGTCATATCCCGAAGCAATACAGAAGCACTGCCCAAGAGTGCAAGGATGTAAGTAGGGAAGTCAAAACACTGCTGGAGTTAAAACTAGACAGGGATGTGAAGGGCAAAGAAGGGCTTCTGTAGGTACACTGGTAGTAAGAGGAAGGTTAGGGAAAATCTGGTCATTGGGACACAGGACCTAGTGACAAAAGACACTGGAAAAGCATGTTTCCACAGGTAAGACTTGCTCTCTGGCATCCCAGTTCCCCAAGCTTAGTAGCAGAATCTGAAAGTGAAGCAGTACTCACAGGAGAGGAATCACGGAATCTTTAGAGTTGGAAGGGACCTCTAGAGATCATCTAGTCCAACTCCCCTGCTAAAGCAGGATTGTCTAGAGCACATCACTCAGGACTGCATCCAGGCGGGTCTTGAAAATCTCCAGAGAAGGGGACTCCACAACCTCCCTGGGCAGCCTGTTCCAGTGCTCTGTCACCCTCACCGTAAAGAAGTTCTTCCGTGTATTTGAACGGAACTTCCTGTGTTCTAACTTGTGCCCATTGCCCCTCGTCCTGTCACTGGGAACCACTGAAGACACAGTTAAGGAGTGCTTATACCACTGGGACATGTAGAAGCCTGTAAGATGAGACAGGATGCACTTGAGGATGCTGCAGAGCTGGATAATGTCACTACAAGGCCTCACTCCATCATCTCTGAAAGGCCATGGTGACTAGGGGAGTTTTCTGATGACTGAAAAAAGGAAAATATCACACTTGACTTCAAGAAGGGGAGGAGAATCCAGGAAACTGCAGGCTTCTCCGACTCAGGCTCCTAGGAAGATTATGGGGCAAATCCTCATCAAAGCCATTTTCAGGCACATGAAGAACAAGATGGTGACTGGGAACAGGCAGCAAATCATGTTTGACCAACCTACTTGCCTTCTATGATTCAATGACTAGCTCCATGGACAAGGGGACAGCAGTGGATGTTGTGTACCTTGACTTTAGCATGGCCTTTGATGCAGTCCATGGTATCTTTACAGAAAAATTGGTGAGACAGAGACTTGAACAGGTGGGTAATAAGGATAGCTATTGTTAAATCATAGGTTGGAATAAACTAGAAACTCATCTTTAGTAGGTATGATATTATTTTTAAATTGGTAATATAAAAATAATGAAAAGATTCAGTATATAATAAGAATGAAAGTACAAAGAAATCTTTGTTTTCAGAACATACAGACGCTCCCGAAGAAGGTTAAGCATTCCTTTATGTTTAGATAAATCCTCTATAAATTAGTAGAGGCGGCCAAGCTTCCAAATGTAAAAAAAACATTCAAGGAAGACAAGAAAGAAAGCTGAGTCTGAAAGAGAAATATTCCCGAGAGAAGAGGGGAGGAGCAGGATAAATGTAGGCTGCCCATTTTGCAAGTAGAGAAGCCTATGTTCCAAATGACTTACCTAAATCCATTTTTTCATGTTATGTCCCAACATCCTGGACCCTTCTTTCACCATTTATTCCCATTTTATCAATTAGTTCAACATGATTAACATCAGCAGGATATTTGCTGGGGCAGAGCTAAGACCATTGCACAACTGCACATCATTCTTGTCATGGAGAGAGGGTGGTTCTCCTGCAGCCATTTCTCAAGGCATTGTTTCTATAAGTAACCATAGAATACCACCGCAACCAGAGGTTATGACAGTGTGTTAATTCATTTGTTTCAGCCTCTCTGTAACTTCATGCCTAAAACTTCACTTAACACTTGCTTTAATTGTAACACTGTAAGTGAACAAAGGGATGTATCAACATTAAATATTTTATATCACATTGAATTGACATTTCACTGTACCATTGATGCTTTTCATTAAAAAAGTCCAATGTAAGTCAACAGCACATTTAACTCTAATTTAAGTGAAAAGAAATGTAAAGAAATATAAATTGAGTTTAAAAAAAAATTCAAAATCACTTTTTCAGTTAAATTCCTACTTGGATGAATCTTTGCATCTCACTTCAGTTCTTTTAGAGTTGACAGAAAAGAGAAGAGGTGAGGAAGCGAAAGCAGTCTATATTGAAGACCAGCACTTCTTTCATCATCATGTTCTACTTCAGCGGCATTTTTTTTCAGCCCAGATCAGAGAGGTTACTGAAAGGTGACAGAACACAGGACAGCATTCATTTCACAGAACTACCAAATACTGCTGAAGTAGAGGGTTTCCATTTTTTATTTATGACACACAATAATTTTCAAAATATAATAATGGACATTTCTCTCTTCCAGCTACCACAGAAATAGTCTGAAATGGAACAGAGTTTCCAGAAGGATCAACAATCTGAAGAGCTTGGAAACATCCAGCTTTAGTTTATAATCTGAGATACATGGCTACGGTCCTGGGTCACCTTTCAAAAGAGGATACCAGGAGGAAACCCTGGAAATCTATTCCAAATCCCAGAAGTTATACTTGAAGGAACAATTCCCCTTTGGCAAAGACAGGGACTAGATGACCTAAAGGTGTTTTTTATTTCTGCTTAAGTCTTTTAAAAATAGAGATATTTTTAATAAATCCTTATAACTTCTACAAATGCCCCAAAGTATAGTAGGACATCATTTGAGTTTAACCAAAAGACCCAGTTGGGCCTGACCTTGCAAAACCTTATGTCAAAAATTGTTACCTATATAAGCAGAGCCTCCAACTTGGTAAGTTGCACTCACAACTAAAGACAAAGGCCCAGGGGAGAAAATATGGGATATTAGTCGGCATCGTCTGTTCCCTCCTATCCTCATGATAGATATGAAGCAAGTAGAAGAGAAAAATCCTACTGGTATATAAGGGCTATGGTACACAGTGAAACCACAAAGCTAAGAAAAGGATTGGCAAACTGAGGGCTAATCCCTCCATTCAGATCCAGATTTCTTCCACTTATGGATTCCCTCCGCATGGAGGAGTGCTTCTGGCAGGACTGCTTTGTACTTCTTGTATAAACCAAGAGATGACTAAAAAAGAAATGTTTTGAGATGAGGGGCTAAATCCTGTTTTTCAATAGCTATTCAAGCAATAAAGCAAATGAAGCCATTAATGAGTCTGAGATCTTAGAAAATATCTTCAACAATGAACTTTACTTTGACAGCTGCAAATCTAATTACTAGCAAGCACAGATGTTACCAAAGAAGTCTGAGTAGGCATAACATGAGGTTCGAAAAACAATTTCTTTGGTCAAAGCCATTACTTTTGCTTTCAAAGTCAAAATGTGCTAATTCAGAAGCCTGTATGGCATGAATATAAAAGAAAATAAATATTTCCCTAAATTCCAGGCAACATATAATGAACTGCTAATGTGAAAATGCTGTCAAATATTTAAATGTTTTAGTGACAGCTACCGGAGGAATGTCTATTAAATGGTTAAATTTAAAAGATGTTATAGCACAAACTCTGAGCTCTAATGTGGTACAATAACAGGATGGCCTTAAAAGAGAAAAAGGTGTATCAGGGTTTGATTTTTTTATATATTAATTCATCTCTTCTGAATGGCTTCTAAGTCGGTTACTGCCTCTTCACATTCAGATGAAACATTTTGGTAAAGGAAGTTCTGAATGAAGCTTGATAGCAATAGACCAACTGGAGTTGGAACTGGACAGGAATGTAGTTTTTTCCTCTTTCACAGCCAGACTGATACAGGACTTCTTCCTTTTCAAAGAAAACACTCCTATCAGAAGAAGGAGGCAGACTCTGAGAAAACTCCTTAATTTACAAAATCCAATGACCTCTAATCTTGTTCTGGAGTCTTCCCTGCACAGTGGAATCCTAGAAGGCAATATTCCTTTGACCAGTCACCTTGCAGAATTGTGTGGCTCCCCCTCTCCTGAGTCATATGTCCATTTTATTTCATTTGGTGTGTTTTCTGTAGACTCTCATATTTGTCTCATGACTAAATCCCAGCAGCTCCAGTAGCCCGGTAAGGGATATGACCACAAATCTCAGTTGTGGTTACTTGTGTCCTAGCTTCTCCCCAGCTGAACTTTTACTTTGTTTATTCATTTGGGAACAATTTGTGTATGTGCAGATTATGCATTAGCATCTTCTGTTAGAGTGTTAATATCACATCTCAGTGTTGTCTCTGTCCAAAGAAAATTATCACTGACCACATCTAGTTTCAGAGATTGAATGTTTAGTCAACTGATTCAAGCCATCTTTAGGGTGAACCAAATCCTGCCCCCAGTCCCTTGTAATTCTCAGCAACTAAAGATTTTGTCAAACATGCTATCAATGTCAGGGATGATATTCACCTCTCATTACTTAAGCAAGGGGATTCTCCAGACCTAGATTTAGGCAACTCACACCCTCTTTTACTGCCTAATGATTAGCTTTGCCCAGTGAGGCAGCAGTTGTAAAGACCTGTTTGCAGCCAGTTTGTAGCCATGCTGCTATGACATGGGCAGTACAACTCAGCATTTCCACTGGGACAGAGAATTAAAAGTAGGACTTAGAACTTTATCAGGATATCTGGCAATACTAAGCAAGGAGATAGGCACAGGGTTAGTCAGTGTGAACACACATACAGGTTTGCAGTTTCTGTAAGCAGGAGTTTCAGTCATATAGCTTAACTTCCAGGACTCCCAAAGGTTTCCCAGCTTCAACGTATAGTGTCCTCTGAAACAGATTGTACTTCCTGAACCAAAAAGCTTAGGTCTGTTGCTAAAAACACAGTAAGCGACACCTGCAATTGACCTATTGCTGAAACGTACTTCTGATTTGTACTACAGAACGCCTAGAAACTACTAACAGATTTGCCTGGAAAGTGTTTCCCCAACTCACAAAACTTTATGAGCTTAGAGGAATGTTCCTAGACAAACCTAACATTTTTTGAAGTTTTTCACAGGCTGAAAAAAAAAGCAAGCAGCAAAAGAAAGCAAGACACTGTCAAGGAATTGAACTCATGGGTTAGCAGTTATGGCCATTGCCTTATGTGTGAGAGACCTTTGTCACATTCCCAAGCCCCATGCAAATTTATTTCTGCGAAGCAGTGCAATTCTAAGGACTGAAACTAGGAGAGAGAACGAGTACCATTGACTGTGTTGTGTAAGACAGTGGTTAAGTTGCTGGTATAAGTCCAAAAGGATAAACTGGATGAAGAGAATCATAGAATCACAGAATATTGGGTTGGAAGGGACCTCAAGGATCATCTGGTCCAACAAGTATTTAATTATTAAACAGCTTTATTTAAAGGTCACACTTGAGTTGCCCACAGAGGTGGTAGATGCCCCATCCCCGGAAACATTCAAGACCAGGTTGGACAGGGCACTGAGCAACCTGATCTAGTTGAAGATGTCCCTGGTCATTGCAGGGGGATTAGACTAGATGGCCTTCAAAGGTCCCTTCCAACCCAATGCATTCTATGATTCTATGATCTCCTGATTTCTAGAATCAATCTCACTCATTTGCCCCAAATCAAGATAGGCTTAGCTGGACTCTGCACTCTTTAGTGCTTGAATTGACCATGATATACATTTCCTCACCTCCAAGAGACCAAATTGGTTCTGAACCAAGCTAGGAATAAAGACAGCAGAAAGAACCTAACCTAAAATCCCATTAAATATTTGGTAAATTCATTCAAATATTTAAACTATAAGTTTTGTAATTTTTCTCAGGTCTTATAGGACACTGCAGGCATACTTAGAGCATACTGTATGCATTTTTCTCAGGTCTTATAGCCCATAGCACATTGTATGCATTTTATTTTACTTTTAATGTAGAAGTTGGAAACAGACTAAAGCCATGGGTGTCTGGAAATAAGCATAAATATTTGCATCAGGCTTTTCCACTTATCATGGCATTTTTCAACTTTCCATGCTTTTCCTTGCTTGCAGTGTTCTTTCTGTCATTTTGGGGTGGGGTTTTTTTGGAGTCAGACAGAGTACTCATTGATGGAAAAAGTGAGGAAAACTGAAGGTATATATCTTTATGTAGTTATTTGAATTTTAAGTAAAATTGTATTTTCATATTTTTGACAGATATTAGCCCCCAGCTCATGAAAGTCATCCACAAATGCTCACCCCTACACTTAAAAACATTTTGCCTAAAATTTTTCCTCAGTACAGTGTAACTATATCACTGATACACCTGCTTTTTAGATGTGCCAGAAACACTAGAAGCATTTTGCAGCCATAAAAGAAATATAAATATAATACATTTGATAATATCACATACTGTATCACACCATGTATCATTAATATGGCTCAGAAATTGAAGGTGAGAGCAAGGGCAAGAACAGAATAGGAGCCTATTTCTTAGTTCTTTAACTCTTGACACGGTAAAAAATTAAAAGGCTTTGGTTTAATTTTAAGACCTCAGCAAATTGTCAGGTAAATTCTCATTTAATCCAATTTCTCTTAATATCTTTATATAATTGATCCAATAAATTAAAGCAGTGTCAAAGTCTCCAGGAAACACTCAGTCTTAGACTTTGTGGGTGGACAATCACCATGTGAACCTGTGAAGTCATCTGACTTTTCAGATTCACTGGATAGGACAAGAGCAGTTTCTTTTTAAACAATATGACCCTAATCTTTGAGACTAAAAGTATATCTTGTGAAAGAGAAGAAAACACGCTTCTTTTTGGATAGTTAATAAATCTGTAGTTTAATGAAATGAGGAAAAGATCTGCTGAGAAGCAACTCTGAGATACCAAGTTGCAAGGAGGCTTTGCTCTGGACATTCAGTGTTGCCTGTGAAGCTGGTGTGTCAGTTTTTCAGACAGCAGTTGAAGATTTATGTGTGCATGAGCAAACAACCTCATGAAAGAATTAAAGAAAAGTTCAATAAGGCAGGAATATAGAGGTCTACATAAGTGCCAAATAAAAATCAGATTGAATAAAGTCTTTCACCAAATGGGAGCCAATAATAATAATAGTAATAGATAAACTGTGGAGAGTATAATTTAGTTGTGAAAGAAGAAAAAGAAACAAGGTTCTATATGCACAGCAAGCATGAAATAAACCAAAAGGGCATGCTTAGATTAATGTGAACCTCTGATTTCATCAAAAGTTTAAATATTCTCTAAGTTCAAATCAGGGTGGTAATAACATGAGGTTCTTTCAAAGCCACTTGTGGAGACGGCGTCATCACACAAGGGAAAACACTGGAGACTGTGAAGCCACTGCACTGCTGAACAATAACTAGAATTAGGGATGTAAGCAAATTCCATCTAAGGGTTAAGCATTTAGGTACAGCAAGGAGAGGTAAATGCTGAAGGCGTTTCAGTAGAAATGCTTTTCCACAGACACCGCAAAGCTGTATATGGCCATAAAGCACTTTTTCCTTCTCCACAGTGCTCTTCTTTGCTCAAGAAATGTAGAAATTGCCAGAAGTCTCACAAGAGGTCCCTGGTGGAAAGGTGGAAGATGTAGAGGAGTGGTAAAACCAGAACGAAATGTTAAAAGAAGCTGAGTGAATCATCCAGCCAAGCAACAACCATGTGGGCACAGTTAATCCAATACTGTATCTGATCAGTATTTCTTTTCTCTTTCCGTTGTGTGTTTTTCTCTACAGATCTGTCTCCTGTCATCACCATGCTGCCTTCTGGACTCCATCTCGACCAAAGTGTTCGTTCAGGTCTCCAACTCCCCTGCTCTGTAACAAAAATCTCCTTCCTTTGTTCTTGATTCCTCAGGAACTTTCAGGATCCAGGACAGAATCCCCCCCCAGCTTTAACATGACGTGTGGACTTAGCCAAATTTATCACATAGCATGGCCTTTAACACATATTATTAACACATATCAATTAATTGAGCAGAAGCACAGCATATTATGAGTTTTTGGTCCTGGATTCATGGTATATGAAGGATCCAGGAGCAGCTTTAAAGCAATCACTGTGGTATAAAGTCTGTGAACCGTTCATTTGACACTGGAAAAAAAAAATACTCAGGTCAGTATCCAGGTTCTACTGATGTAGAGAGAAGAAAAAATTCTTTTCCCTTTCTAATGGAAGAAAAAAAAATCCCAAACCACAACAAGAGGACATGGAAGAATGCTTTTGAGCATGTGTCTCTGCTCTTTCCGTGTTTATATTTTTTCTTATTGCTGAACAATCGCCTTGCATGTTTATCCCATCAGGGACAGATATTATCTTTGTTTTGCTGAGCACATGAGAAACTCTCACATAGGGGGTTTGAGACTTGAGAAATAAGCAGTGTGGGTTCTTTATGGCTTATTAGTTAATCACAGAAAAAAACATTCCTCATTTCTTCACCGGAGTATATATTTTGATTCAATTCAGCTGAAGAGGGGGATTTCTGGCAATAATTTTTCAGGGATCTGTGATACAGAATAGTGCTGGTGCTTAAAACAACATTATTTGAAACAGACAAGTAAAAGTTAGACAAGGTTAGGAACTTCATGCTGTTTTGTCATGACTCTTCCACCTGTGTTCCAGTAAGCTCCGTTCAATAAGCTTCACTGGTACCTACCTATTCACAGTGCAGTCTGCAAGTTGGCTTTCAGTGATTACTGATTGCCTAATTATCAAGAAAACTGCCCAAATAGAGTAGTGAATTTTAAACAGGGAAATGTGTGAAACATCAGTGTTGTAGGCTCAGGAGTGATGAGAAATATTGTACTAAAAGACCAAGAAAGTAAATATACTCTGAAAACACTGTTTTCTTTTTTTATGGATCACCCAAACCAGAGCTAGAGAAAAAAAATTCAAACATAGCAATACAGTATTGCTGCACCTACTGCATAATTCCACCTCTTGAAAATGGAAGGAATTCACTTCACATCCCCAAAAATAGAGGAATTAGTTTTCATATATTAGAGAGATAAAAACTGGTAATTTGAGGCAAATTGCTGTAGCTCCTAACTGCTCCGTGATCTATTGAAAAAAATGCCTTTTGGTTTAGAGGAACCCATTAAATAGATCTATACTTTTCTTATAGTTAAATATTTTTTATAGTTCTTAGATGAAGTCCCAAAAGAGACAACACCAGGGATGGATGTAAGACAGAGGTGAAGTGGAGGGAAGCACAGACTTTCTCCCATGTGTTACACAGAACATGTTCTGTACCAAGCAACGAACTGAGGGATATGCACTACAGCCACAGTAGACCTCTCTCTCCCTTTTTTCATTCTCCCAGCAAATTTTCTCTGTGAACTAGGAACAGGGGAAAGGTGTAGATAAAGAAAAGCAGTGTTCGTATGACCTAGAATCATAGAATGATTGAATCGTTCAGGCTGGGAAAGACCTTTAAGATTATCAAGTACAACTGTTAATCTAGCACTGACAAGTCCACCACTCAAACACTGACCTAGCTTTAGCCATCTAAAAGTTTGTACTGGCATCTCAACTAGACTCTCTCGAAAGGTCAATGGATGAAGTTCTTTTTTTTTTTTCTATTTTTGTTTAGTAGACTTAATTTAGAGAGGAAAAAAAAGGCACAGCAATAATTTGTGGCTGGATGTTTAGGCCAGAAAATTTCAACACAGATTTGTAGTGAAGACAAGAATCAATCACCTGAACAGATTACCAAAGAGACAGATTACCCATCTCTTGTGTGTTCGAATAAAGATTAGATGTGGTTTTGAAAGATAAGCTTTAGCCAAACATGTTAGGACAGTGGAAGAGAAATGAATGCAGTTGTTTAACCTATTTTGCACATGAAATGAAACGAGATGATCTAACATTTCCTTTTTATTTCAAATGCATCATTCAATTAAATAGTTCATTTATTTATATTTTTCCTTTTCTGTCAAAGAATCCTAAATTGATGTATTCTAAAAGAGAAAGAAGCTTCTAATTTAAGAATCTGATGACTAATTTCACTAGTGATTCCAAATATTTGGGAGTTGAGGGTTTTATTTGATATGACTATTCTCTGGGTAATTTAATCGAAGTCAGATGGTGGACAGCACATTCTTTTTTGTAAGTGTTTCAAGACATTGTTGACTTCTCTCTGATAGCTGCTTTTCAAATAAAATTATAATTTCTTGAAGGACTAATTGACCACTAAATAAAAACATGTATTATTAACTTTGTGCTTTATTTGGCTGGTAGAGACATTATGATTTAAATATCAAGGCACAGAAGCATAGGTTATAATAATTCTCTTCTATTTGTGAAAGATTCCTGGCTTGAGACAGCATGCCTCTTGCCACAAAATTTGGTGAGTAAAGAACCGATAATAAAGCTCCAACATTTTTATAAGAGAAATTTGGGGAGAAATGAAACTGAGTCACTATGAAGAGATCAGTTTTGCCTTTGGTGCCCCTTCTGACCTCTCTCTCTCTTTCCACCTAAGAAAAGAGATATTTCTAGTATTTACCAGTTCTTCCCTATCCATAAAAACTGGAGCACCTAAAACTGACAAAGCTATTTAGTGAAAGCACTCCAAATGCCAAACCAGTCACCTGCACTGCTTCTGTGTCACCTGTGGGGAGTCAGAAGCAACCTGGGGGTTGTGTTTGACAAGGATGCGTAAAAAACACTCCTTATAATATACGATACATAAAATATTGTGACATAGGTTGAAAATGTGATGACTAGAGAGACCACTGACGTTCACAGAAGTGTATTTATTAGGGGTTACCTGGGACCATGAGCTTAGAGAAGCTCTCGGAAGGCAGAAGTGTCACCACTGCTGCATTTGGATTGTGCTATTTTAGGAAGAAAAGAAGAACGAATATTACTACAGAAGTTTTTTGATAAAATCATACAATCACAGAACAGTTTGGGTTGGAAGGGATCTTTAAAGGTCATCTTGTCCAACTCCTCTGCAATAAGCAGGGACATCTTCCACAAGATCAGGTTGCTCAGAGCCCCAGCCAGCCAGGTCTTGAACACTTTCCAGGGATGGGGCACCTACCACCTCTCCGGACAACCTCTTCCAGTGTTTCACCACACTCATTGTAAAATATTTCTTCCTTATATCTATTCTGATTCTACCCTCATCAAGTTTAAAGCTATTACCCCTTATCCTATTGCAACAGTCCCTACTAAAACGTTTGTCCACTTCTTTCTTATAAGCCCCCTTTAAGTATTGAAAGGCTGCAATAAGTTCTTCCCGGGGCCTTCTCTTCCCCAGGCTGAACCACAGCAACTCTCTCAGCCTTTCTTCAAAGGGGAAGGAATCAGAAGCAGTGTTGCTGTTGGATGCATGAGTCATATTTTTAAAAATATTTTTAAATGTTTTACTTTTTAACAACAAACAAACAAACAAACAAAAACACAAAAAAAGACACCACCATACAAAGAGCTCTAGAATAAAAGTGTCTGGTAAGCAAACACTGCTGGGGGAGTCCTAAAAGGGAGGAGTTAAATTATTTGAGACAGCATCTCAAAAGGAGGGTGCTATCCCGTCTGTTCACAGTTGAGATATGCCTTATGCAGCAGCTTAGTATTTCCTGAAATTAGTTTGTGTTGTTTCACTTTTCTCTTTCTGTACCTCTATTTGTAATTTTTTAAAAATCAATAAATTAACTGCTTTCTTTGCTCTAATAACCTTGTACCTTTTCACTTGGTCAACCGTTTGGAGTTGAGAGTGGAAGCAAAGCAAGAGCACAGGGGAAAAGCTGATTAACCCATAACTGTGCATTCAACATTGAGGTGCTGGCAACCTGGGCTGAGTTTGGGCATCCCAGGACTTTGGGTTCCCATTCTGCTAGGTGACAAAAGTTGTTCTGCAGGTTGGTATCATGGGGGGCAGCTCAGAGGAAAAATTTCCCCTTCCAAGACCAACGCAGGTTCCCTCTGCAAGGAACGGGTGACAGGTACAGCTCACTGAGCCCAGACACTCCCAGTTGTCACAGCAGAGAATCAAGACAGCAGGGGACTGCTTTTTGAGTAGCACATATTTTATCTTTTTCAGTAGGGTATTGTGGGAAGATACTTTTTTCCCTTCAAAGAAGACCCACTGAATTTAGTTGTTGACCCCCATGGCGGAAAGTTCAGTACGACAGCACAGTGGATTTTCCTAAGAATAATATGATCCTGAATTACCTCATGTTAAAAATACTCCACATAGAAGTTGTAAGGATTTGAGTAATTTTTCCTATGGAGAGTACATTACTTTAGATAGAAACAATTTTTTATGGTCTGGAATAAATTAAGATGGGTCTGTGAATTTCTAGCATGTACTGATGCCAATTAAATAGTAAGAACTCCTTATATTTACTCTTTAAAAAGAAGTGATATTCATTCCAAAATGTGTCTTACTCATCATGAGACTGTTGTCAGTTCTCTTCCCAAAAGGTAGTTTGTTTCAACAAACAGTTGTAGAATAGGATCAGCCAAACTTCTAAAACTGAAAAAATACATTGAGGATGAAAAGTCAGAGAAGAACAGCAGCACTGGCAGCAGATAGAAAAAAACAGCTTTAGAAAAAAAACTCACTCTTTTTCTTAACAGGGTACCTGATACAGTCTACCAGAGTGTCTGACCTAATGCTGACCGAAGTTCTTATGGACTACGTGTCTAGCTCCTCAGCAATTCTCTCCTCAAAGAGCGTTCTTTTTAGGGCTTAAGTACTGGCTTACAGATCTGTGAGTGCAGGTAAAATTCTGCCCACATCCATTCTGCTCGTGTTAGTAGTGGCAGCAGACTCAGGATGAGGTAAACTTACATGCACACACACACACACAAGAGCCATGAAAAAAACTTTAACAGATGAAAACCAAAATTCACATCCATTGCCTTGGACAGTCATTTCTGTGCAGGAATGAAATATTAGATCTTGCTTGTATATCCTGAAAAAAAAATGATGAGAAATACATGCCGTAAATCTGATGCTGTCAGAGTGTATCGGATTCACTATGTGTGCAGTAACGCAGCTCATGTCAGCCTTCCCAGACTTACTGTAATACCCTGTGCTGTGATCTCTATGTGCACTGCAGAAATGCACAGTATCCCAGTCAGAGGTACTGTTCAATATAAACAGCAGGACTGCCAGATGTCAAAAAAAAAAAAAACCAAACCCCAAACAAAACATAAAAACTCATAGTGACATACAGTTCTTTTGAAATAAAAATTTCAGGTGGGAAGAAGAAACTGTGGAAAGCCAGCTACCTGGTAGCACTACCTTGGGTTCCCTTGGGAAGGTTTCTTGGGATCACTCCTAACCAGAGGCACACACAATTTAGTGTAATACATTTATTCACTGTGTAGGATCACTGTAAAGCTCCAAGGTGCAGTTCTACTTTAGATGGCACCTATTTATTAAAGGCTTTTGTTCAAGTCTTTAAGAGCACACTGGTTTGATAAGTTTAATCTTACTTTACTTCACTTGTCTTGGCTTTGTCCACTCCATATTGCAGCTACATTCCAGATGATGTATTAATAGGAAATAATACTCTGGAACAGCACTGGACGTTGTCTGTCTCCCAGGTAGAATATGGAACTGCAATGTGTATGTGTTCCAGGCTATTTGGACCAAGACGGGCCTTCAGGAAATGAAAGTTTCCATTTAATTAGAGTGGTATGTTGCTTCCTGGCAGCACACGTTTCTACATGCCTGCATTTGTCTGGGTGTTTGTTTGCTTGTTTGTATTTTTATATAGACATGAATATCACACACATGCACACATAAATATACTTTTTCTTTTAAAACCAAACCTAAAGTATTGCAGAAAGTCAAGCTAGCAAGAGACAGAAAGTCTATGGCCTGACACTGTTTTTGGTAGATGGGATTCCGTCTGTGCATTTTGAACTTTAGAAGAGTTTCTGTGTGTATACTTCTGAAATCAGATCTTGGGCATCTTCCAGATTCTTGAAGTGGTCTTAACCAAGAATCCCTACAGATTTGTCCCTGAATAAATCGGTTGTGAAAGCATTATTTCAAGAGGCAAATGGCTTTCAGTTCTTTATGCGATCTAGTTTCAGGGCTTCTCATAAGTTTCTCAAAACTCGGATTTTGCTTCCAGCTGTGAATTAACTCATTTGTTGTTACTTGTTCGTTTACTGAAGGCATGTTTCTGGTACTTTCCCTGGAGTGCCAGAATGCTGGAGTGATGGCAAGGTGCCACTTGAGGACAGCAATTTCAGATGGCAATAAAAGCTATCAATGAGAAACAGAATGAAGAAACCATATTAGGGAAGGAAAGGGCTACTGGAGCTGATATAGATAGACAGAGAGATAGACAGACAGAGAGAAATAGATATAAGGGAGCATATCCAACAGACCATATCAGTACAAAATATTTGGGAGAGGTCTTTTGTGATTATATGCTTTGATTACATGTAAATATCTGAGAAGTTCACTTTTTTCTGTTGCATAAAAAGTTAGTTTCCTCTTCCTGCTGTGGGTGGCCAGCAGAGCTGCTTCAAGGACTTCAGTGTTGAGGACAGCAACTGCAGAGCTTTCATCTGGACACTCTCCCTTTGGACAAATAGTCACCAGCGCTGCAACCATTATTTAGTAAAGGTGACAGGTGAAGACAGACATCAGTTTACAATTTCTTCTATAAAGCAGCTTTCTTTGCCTGTAGCCAGACTCAGGACTGATATGAACTGTCCAATCTTGCAGTGGAACCAGAGACTAATTAACGATGTAGAAGTCAAATAGGCAAGGTCAGCCAAAAGAGCACAGATTTTAAATATTCCAGAACACAAAAGTTTAGAATTTCATGCTTATCCACCAAAACAGTATGACATTAGCTATGAGTTATAACTGGAGAATCTAAGCAGATCTGCATAAAAATTAATAGCTTTGCATGCACAAGAATTACTTCAAAACCTTTCAGTGCCAAAATAAGCAGTAAAAGAGTTTGTGAATAGGGATGTGGTATCATTAGTCTTTTAAATTGTTGTAGAACTGACATATGTAATTAACAAGTGATCTGATACACAACTCTATTACTGTGCTTTTTCCCACATGGAAATGCTTTTACCAACAACTGTTAAATACTCTTGCCGTCATAGGAGATTTGAGTGTAAAGACTGATTTTGGTTAGTTCTTTGTTCTTTGTAATATGGATTAGTGACACAGATGACTAGGCTGATAGATTTGACGCAGTGTTCTGTTATCTGTAACATTCTGTAGTACTAAAGCTGATATTACGTATTACTCCAATATTTGTGATCAATGGTGTCTTTGGCAACAGGAAAGGTACTAAATGCATTTTGACATTTTGTGACAAATATAACTATTTAATGAGATTAGAATAACAGAACTACCTGGAGATTAAGTAGGTTAGTGACGCATGAAGACAGCTTGAAAACAGGCTGGAAAAGCTCTTGAAAAGCTATATAGTTCTTGAAAAGTACATAAGGCTACTCAGAAATTTAGTTGGACCAAAGATAGAAAGACTTTTTTTCTATTTTGTCAACCTGAACTAACATTTCTTCCATTCAGTTTTGATTTTTGGCTTCAAATAAATCCAAAAACCTTCAAAGAGAGTAAATATCAAGATGCTGGGGCCTCTTTGATGATGCTGAGCCCAGTACTGCTGTATTGTACTGTTGATATTTATTGACTGCTGTGGATTTCTTTGACTTTTCCATATAATTGAGTGCGTAAACAGATGCTGTATTAATACTTCAATTGAAAAAAATATTTTAGCCACTCTGAATAAACAAGATGCCTCACACAAACATCTTTGCCAACAGTTATGAAGATTTGGCTTCACTACAATTACTTATTGATTTGTGTCAAATTAGCAAAAGCAATTTGAGCCAAAAAAAAAGGAGAAAAACCATACACAATTACGCATCTTTATTTCTAAATTAAGTTCAGGTTAACTGGATGAAGGACAAACATTTATAGGGATGTCATGTCATTACAGCAACAAACTGCAACTAGTCCCCACTGGGGAATTAGGTTGATTGTATTGCACTTGAAAGAAAACTACTGGGACAAAAAAAAGATAGATGCCTGGCTAGAGTGAAGACTCAGCAGAGGAACCTAAGACCAGGTATACACAGAATATATGCTATTTTCTCTCTACTAATTATTTTTTGCTTAAAGAAGGTGGGCCTAATGCTATTTTCAGCTGCTGGGACTGTGGTGTCTTACTCTATGTTAATCTTGCTCCCAGAGCTGGGTATGTGAGATTTAAACCTATGGGTATCACAGTTGGCATTGGTTCAGAAACAATTTTCATCAGAACAGGTTTTCATTGGAAAATGTTGGTTCCATATAAAACAAAATTTTCTGCTGCTCTGTCAGTTTCACACAACTGTAATTAAAAAACTAAAACCTGTTATAATAAAGGCACAGCTGAATGTTTTAACATTGCTATAATGGAATGCCTGAAACTTTGTTTAAAAGAATTATTTTTGCATCATGGATGTACTTTTTATATGATAAAATAAAGTTATATTAACAGATAAATTCCACACAAAATCTTTCTAATAACTGAAAGCAGTTTATTACAATTTCATTTTGCAGGCAAACTCAAATTGTTTGAGAATTTTCTTAGAATTCAAACCTACATTTTGAAATATTGGCATTTCCCATGGAGTTCCCATTCTAACTCTCCTACTCTGCTAGATGTCACTGAATTTGTCTTGAATACAACATTCTGAATATTTAAAAAAAAAAAAAAAAAAAAAAAAAAACAAACCCAAAAAAATCCTCCTGCCTCTCCTGATTTCACAGTAAATCCACATCTATTCCCACTGATTTTTCTTTATTTAGGTTGGTAGCTATAAATTATTTTTCCACTTAGAGATGAAAGTCAGGGTGCACTAAGGTAGAAGCTGGATCAGTGGATACAGCAGCATGACAATTTCTTGCCCTCAACTACTACAAAGAAGGATACAGTATTAATTAATAATGTAGAGAGTTGCCCAAAGCAGCAGGTACAACAGGGATCATGTAGTCTTTGGGATAGTTACAGCCCATTCTTGTTTTCCCTTTCCAGAGGCTGTAACACAGTCTTACAGGACTGGAAGAGATATTTCAAGCGAAAAGCAGTGTCTCTGCATTTCTCATTTTGGGTTATTTAATTGTATTCCATAGTTTCTTCTGGATTTTCTGCAGGAAAGTTTGATTCAGGAACGTCTGATTCAGGGAGGCAAATATCTGAATCTGTCCTTCCAGACACACTGTATGGCAGAAGTGTCTACAGGAATATTTTTAGAGTTATTCCTGAGGTAACACAAACAAAAACCAAAAAGGTGAAGCCAGCTGAAAACACATTCAATAGGAAATTAGAGGCACTCAGCTAACCAAAGTGAATCAGAAGGACCATACAGATTTTGCTATTATAAATCCCTCATTCATGGTAAAGCCATGCTTCACATATATATGTTCACGTATGTGACTATATATTGTGTTGTGTATATTTTTGAATGGTCCAGTAAGAAAAAAAACCCTACATGCTCACTGAAAGCTTCAAATAAAATGTATACAAACTCCTAAGCACTTTAACCTCTTTAGATTTATTGAAAAATGTGAGCATTTTTGCTAATGTACATAAGACCTAATGACATTTCTATATATGTATTTATCTCTAATTTGATATCCAAGTCATAGCTGTCCAAGCGAACAGTGAGGTCTTACAAGCAGAGATTTCAGTGAAATAGTCCCTGTCTGTGCACTACTCTTCCACTGTCTGTCTTTTGTCAACTGTGTGCTCATGTCATCCAACCTTTTGAAAGCAGATTTTACATACAATTCCTGGTCATTGAAAAAAGTGTTGAGAACAAACTCAAAGCCTCTGGGTGAACCCCAGCTTCAGAGTTCTGCAGCAGTAGAACCAGACCTAAGACCTTGGTGATTTCTTGATTTTTGTAGGGGGAAAGAGAGATGCAGGCAGAGACAGCAACAGCCAAAGGAAATCACAGTTCTTCAGTCTTTACATTTGGCTCCTAACTGTCCAGCATTGATATACTCCTGTTGTCTTTGCGGTTTTTCTTGATGCACTTAATCAAGTGATAAATATGAGATAGTTGTACAGGATGATAAGCTTATGTAAAAAAATGAATGTGTTTGTATGCAGAGTACATTAAAGCTCTGGTTCCTATTCCCATAACAAAAGTTCATTTAATTTATCTTAATTTAATTCATCCTGGATATAAAGACTGCTGTACAGACAAATAAAGACACTTCACATAATGTTTCTGTTTGCTATTACCAGAAAACTACCTCAAAAGACATCTGTTAACATTTTTAACTAAATTGTAATCTGCAAGGAAATTTTCAACAACAAATGAATTAGTTTGTTTATATTATATGTTCCTCAGAAATCTTGACCATTTGGATTTGATACATTTAAAAGAAAATATTTTGTAAAAAGATTAGATTCACAGAGTGAGGCTGCATCACCCAGGAACCTGGCCCATTTTTCTTTTTAAAACTCAAATTGCTTCACAGAGTTAGAAATTTGCTGTCTGTGCAAGCATCAAGCTTGCAAGAGCTGCTGCAGGCAGGGAAGTCATCCAGCTCCCACGCCGTGAATTACTGTGGGGCTGCCAGCAGACCCAGCGCATACAAACCCCAAGGGTCCAGGCAGGAGAAGGTGTAGATGGATACCCTGCTGCAGCTGCCTCTTCTCCATGGCATGCCAGGGAGTCTTCATTTCTCTTAATTTAAACAGGCAAAAGGTAGACATCTAGCTGTAGGTCCCAACTGCACAGCATTTGCCTGCGACATCTTCCCTGTTTGTCCAATTTTAATTCATCATTCTTGAGCATGGACGGCTCTCATACTTAACAACACAACTAGGGTCATCGTCTTCCTTGCCAGTTCCACTTCTTTTCCCATATAGGAACAGCCACACACCAAACTGCCAGGAATCACCACTTTCTCTCTCACAACTGCAAAGTTTATCTTGTCCTCCCTTTTCATAATTTCTTACTTTGTACCCATGCGTTCTGACACCCAGGACAAACTTTTCTTCTGATCAGTTTGGATTTCCACTCTCAGTATACTTTAGTTCTGCTATTGATATCCTTCTCTGTGATGAATCATCCAATAAAGTCAGGATATCTTTCTTACAACTTTTTTCCATTCACTTGAATACAAATTCCAGACAATTTTTGCACATATTTCTTAAAGAGATTCCAAGTTTCTTTTGGATTTCAGTCCCAGAGTTCAACATTAGCCAGTTCCTTTAGTTTATCAATATTTTCAATATTATCAATATTTTGGCATTCTAACTAAAAAAAATAGCTCTCTAGCAGCAAGATCTTACTGACTGCCATTTCTAAGCTTGATTAAATATATTTTTATGTGATTGTGTATTCCAAAAGGAAAGTTACATATAATATATATACATTAGCAGTTACACTGCTCTGTCATTGAGATCCTTTCTTCTAGAAAGAAGTAGAAGCCCATCTTAGTTTTTGAAGCCATGGACACATGGTTAATGTAACTCATGTGGTTTTCTCATGCTGTGTTCTAGAGACTTCAGGATCCTGTAATCAGAGTGTAAGGTCTGTTCTGTAATTCAGTACTTTCTTCTACAAGGAAGGTTGCTACAGCTCAGATACTCTACCAGCACTGCAATCTGTAAACAAGAGTCCTGCAGGCTCTCCTTCAATACTCAGACTCTATTACATCTCAGTTTTTGTTGGGTTGTTTTTGAGGTAGATTTGGGCAATAACAGTGTTTGCTCCTGGCTCAGCTGTGACGTGTCCTGGCCACACTGAGGAAATTCTTTTCACAGTAGAGAAGTCACTGCAGGAATATCCCTACTATTATAACAAAATTAATTGTAGTTACCAGACAAACAATATTCTGATAGTTTTTGAGTCTTGGACCCAAAGCAGCTGTCACTTCAAACCGCACATCTACGAGCCTTGTATGAAACTGATATTACAAAAGTGCAAATTTACACATATTCCCTTCTTTTCTGCTAAAGAAAGGTCATCCTTCAGAGATATGAGCACTTCTTCCTTGATCAGAGTGCCAGAAGGTGGAAATCAACAATTGCTCTTAAGAAAAGGACATGCATCCTTCAATACGGAATGAGAAAACCAATACATTTCCAGTTCAGCCCTTAGTCATTTTTGGTCATGGCAAGTTTAAAACTAATGAAGCAGAGTTCCATATAGCCATAACAAAACCCTGAGCTCATTTGTCCTCAAGAGCAATTATGTTTAAGCCGTTTTTAAATTGCAAAGGAAAAAGAAACATTCCTAGTTTCCTATTCTCATTAGGATGTCTGCAAAATTGTTTACATTCTAGCCTCTAGTGGTCAGAAACTGCTGTGTCATTTGGCTTTCCTTAATGTTTACCCACGTTAGACAGGAAATAACTGAAGTAGTTCGACAGCTAAAAGAGAAGAAAATATACCAGGATAATTACTGTCAAGTAGCAAGACTGGCAAGAAGAAAATGTAAGTCTAAGTCCTGAAGGCACCAGGCACATGTTGTACCTTAGTTCTTCTTGTGCTCTGCCTTATGCTTCAGCATACCACAGCTTTAGACAACAATTTGTGCCATCTAACTACTTCCTGTGCACTCTGTGTCTATGTTTGCTGCCCTCATTCCTCACCAGGCAGATTTGTTCAAACAGCTCACACTTTCCCCTATTTGCCACTTATATGGCTTTTTTTTTGACCATTGTTGATGTGACTGACTTTAATACTTTATTTATCATTTTTAAATGAGCATATGTACCAGAGTTGACCTATCTCAACGCTCTACAACTGCAACGGCACCCATTAGCTGTATTTGAAGTACCTAATCTGAGACAGGAATTCAATCTATTTTCCAGCTCCCAGCAGCACCACCTAAACCAGAGGACGCCTCCTTGTTCAGCCAGAAGGTTCCAAGTTTTTTAAAGTTATGGGGTGCATGTCCTAAATGCAACGTGCTACTCAGAGAGGAACTTGTAGTATCAAAGAAAATCACCATACCTAGAATCCGAAACTCTAATTTCTAGCTGCAATTGTATCAAACTTAAGTGACTAGTTTGGGGGGTTTGGATTTAAAATAAGATATACAAGATGTAAAATATACAAAAAAATCTTCACCACTGCTATCAACCTTGGGCTTTGGTTATCTAATACCTATGCGTCATCAGAAGTCGAGTGAACTCATCTGAAGGTTCTTTCAAGACTGTAAAGCAAGAAACCCAACAGGGATTCACCACACGAACCCAACCCCAGGGCAAGCTGCACTTCCCCTGTAAAGTGCCAATGATCAAAACATCTAAATATCATGTTCTTGACCTCTCCCTTTCCCAGCAATCTCTGCAGAGGTTTATTAAATTTACAGGAAATGAAATCTGAACTCATTAGAAATGAAAAATGCAGCTACTCTTTCCACACCTATTTGATTTTGAACGTCACCGTACACCACACTCAGTTCAGATTTTTAAAGGCAGAAGTGCTAGAGCTACCCTTAAAGTACAAACCCCATACTAACATTCACAGATATCCATCCCATGATCATGAAAAGAGCTGGGCAATACTGGTGGCACTGTGACAGTCGGTTGATTTTACATTAGCAAGTAAATGGAATGTTGACATTTTATCTCTTAGTCAATAAGACAAAGAATACAACAATGTAATCATAACTAATAATGTTTTATTGAACTAACTAAAATAATAGTAAAGAGGTAATGCATGCAAAGCTGTTTTAAAAGCATGGGGGGAAAATGGATGAAGTTGTCTATCCGTTCTTCCTGCCTTTTTCAACATGAAGCAAACCTAGAGGATGTGCTAATATTTGTGCCTAAAACTGACAACAAATACAGAGAGTGTTATGCTATTAATTTGTTCTTATTTTCTAAATATCAATATACATTGTGTATCCTCTAAAAGATCCCAGTAAAATGTGACACTTTAATGCAATGTGAGATTTTTTTTTTAATGCATTATAATGAGCTGTTTATTGCACTACAATTCAGATTTTGCCAAAACTCATTAAAAGGAAAAGAATAGTGACAAGTCCATACTGAAAAAAAGTGCAAAATCCTGTTGCTTTTCAGTGAGGTCTGAACCTTATGCAATTCTTCTGAGTACAGCATCTATTTCCAGAGCAGTACTGTAGTTTGATAGACAAGGTTTTGAGGCTGAATGATCACCACAAGTAATGTAACACAGTAGCATAGCACCATGTCATGCCCAATTAATCTTGCCAAAAATGCACTATTCACTCAGGTATTTCAGCTATGTGCCCAATGCAGCCATGAGCTATGAGAGTATTTCCACAGGACGCTGCGAGTTGCTGTGTGGATCCATCACTTGAGTTAGGTGTTATGAAACAAATATTGTTTACTAACTATTAGCATAAATACTTTTTTAAATTGATAAATAGGGGGGGCAGGGGGTGTGTGCCTCAATAATATAGTAGTTCCATACTCTAACCAGTAATGTGAACTTAAAATACTAAGGCACTTCAAGAGAATTTGCAAAAGAACTTACTTGGAGGTACGGGGAAATTGATCATCTCCAGGCATTTCCATTGTCTATACTGTTTATCAATGGAGAATAGCAAGCTCAGAAGCATTAGATATTAGGAATTAGTTTCTGGTTAAAATAACATAAGATGTTATTACAAATACTAGCATACTTCCAATTGTTTTCAATCTATCAGCAGCCCCTTAAGAAACTGATCAGACATTGACTGAATCCATTGATTTTAATGCTGAGAATTTTTCCTCGCTGAAAATGTTCCATGCTTCCTTCTGATTATTAAAGCACTTCCAAATTGCTTCCCGCTAGATCATCTGAAATGAAACTTTGCCTAAGGCAATTTTTAAAATGTCAGCAGTTTCAAGTAGTTTGGCAGATCTCTAATTCTTTCCCTAACTGTTATTACTTCATCTCCCAATCTCTTCAAAATGTGGAAACTAAGCTGGAGCTGGTTTGCCCAGCACAAGAGCATGTGTAATTACCAGCTGTGATTCCAGAGAACAAGATCAGGGGATTGGATGTGGCTGTTGTTTTTGTCTTTTGTGTAAGAAAAAAAGAAAACAGCTGCCCAAGAGTGTCTGAAAGAACAAAATTTTAGAAATCTGCAGCACCTTCAGGGTTAGCTTCAAGTTACGCAGTGCTTAATTCACTCATGAGTAATGCCTGTAGAGTGTCAGCCTTTGGTTCAAAGAAGCTATAAGAAAGCTGTTGTGTAGTCTTAAAATGCCTGTAACACCGAGGGGAACGATATCCTACAGTTAGCAAGGCAGAACCACCATGGACCTGATGCCGGTATTATCTGCCATCACAGAACCACCATGGACCTGACAACAGGGCCATTTGGTATCTTTAGGAATAAACACATTTCTGTGCCAACAGGGATAAAGCTGATCTATTATATATGTGTAACATTGAAGGTGTAATTTCTTTAATTTTTTTTTTTTTTTTAGTAATCTCTCTACATGTACAATTAAATGTGAAATAAATATATTTATATATGGTTACAATTACTGACTCAGACCTTCCCATAGAACTTATGGCCCAGGGAGCAGAAAAACAGTTTTCAGGCGACTTTCTCTGCACACTAGCAGTGAAAGAGTTGGCAGGGGAATCTGATTCCTCCAAAACTTTGCTAAAGTAAGCATTTATATAAATTATAGAACACTGGGGAAAACAGCTTGTGTGGTAAAAAGAACCCAGTAAAACGTACTCATATAAAATGCAAAGCCATATAACCGCAGGATATGCTAGCTAACATATCAGTTTTATATCAAATATTTATATAAATATAGCACAGTAATGGAAATACAACATGAACTAGTTACATTTCACAATTAAACCAGCCTGACTAGCTTTCCTTATTTGTTTTTCCTTATTTTCCTTATTTCCTTATCAGTTCAAGTTCATTTCTGTGCAATTTATTTGGGGAAAAAAAAAACTTGTTGACTTTTCACTTACCAGTGTTTAGAGGCCACCCTGCGCCTAACACTGGACAAAAACTAGAATAAAAAAAATATTATATATGCAATCTCTGCCCCAAAGAGGTTACAGACAAAAACCTGTATCATAGCCCCTTGCATCAGTTCAAAGAAGATGACCTAAATACATGCTCATTCTCTGTTTTGACCACAGCCTGGAGAGTCCCAAACATCCCTGAACCCTTGCTACTCCTTCTGGGATAATTTCTCCATGGATTGTGAATAAGACATCCTCTGTAACCTGCCCTCTTCCTGTATTTCTTCCCAATGAGCCAGACTGAGGTTCAATATTGTCTCATACTGTCTTTTATCAGTGGCAAAATTGAGTCACGCTGGTTTAGTTTCCTCCTTTTTTTAGCTTCTCAGGAACCATTTAGTATTAATGGAAAATATCATCATCATCTTTTTTTTTTCCCCTCAGTCAGGTTACATTACTCTATTTCTATAACCATCTTCCACTGAGTTACAAAGATTTGCTTTTGCTAATTACTGCAGAAAAGGAGCTGTAGGTAAATTTAGCACTTAAGTAATATTCTTAATAGTATAGATACTTTAGGGTCTCTGCATATTAAATGAGAAGAGAGGATTAATTAGCACTTGCATAAGTAGGACTCAGTTTATCTAATTTCAGATAACCACAGTATAAATGTTTATTATCTGAGCTATTCATTCTAGATTCTTTTCATTGTCAATAGAAGAAAATAAGCACCTGCATTAGGATCAACTACACTCTCAAGATACCTAAATCAGATATCTAAAGTGTGGTAAAGTGTTCCTACATATCTGTCTTCACATCTGTCCCAGACTACAGAAAGAGTTTAGCACAACTACAGTCTTTACCTGATATGAGGTGGTACCTCTGCACAGAATCCCTGCTTGGACAAAGCAGAACATATAACCATTTGTTGTACAAAAAAAAAAGCATATACTTCTCAAAGGAGCCCTGTGACAAACTACTTCAATTTATGTGCTTTTTAAAATGAATTTATTACAAATGTGATATTTTCCAAAAGTCAGATTCTGCCACTATCTTTCACAGAAAGTTAGGACCTTAAAAATACCCATCTCTCATTGGCCAGTTCGTAGAAAATAATATTTTCTATTGTGAGGAAACACATCTGAATATTGTCTTAACTCATAACTACAAATTAATTGTATTGGAATGTGGTTTTAGCTAAGGTGGAAGATACGGGGCAAGTGCATAATATTCTTTACAAACAAAGGCAAAAAATATGCAAAATGACAAGAAGCTTGGAGTTTGTAAACATGACTACAGGATACAATTTAACTGTGTAATTAATTTTAACTAATACAAATTTACTCTTGTCTTCCAGTGCTTGACCTTTTGAGCATGAGATGCTTCATATCTTAGTTGTTACGCTTGCCTCTAACGTTGCCACAACAAAGCTGTTATACAGAATGCATTGGCCTATACCAAATGTTTCTCCAGGTCCAAATTGAATGCTTTCACTGAACTTTTGGCTTATCTTTGCATAACATGAGTTCTGTGAAGTCATTTGAAGAATTAAATGCTGGTCCTACTACAAGCAAAACCAAGACTCTGCCTAATTTCATTTATGCCAATCATAGAATCATAGCATTATTGGGGTTGGAAGGGACCTTTAAAGGTCACCGAATCCGACCCCCTGCAATGAGCAGGGACATCTTCAACTAGATCAGGTTGCTCAGAGCCCTGTCCAACCTGACCTTGCATGTTTCCAAGGATAGGGGATCTACCACCATTCCAGTGTTTCACCACTCTCATTGTAAAAAATGTCTTCCTTATATCTAGACTAAATCTACCCTCTTTTAGTTTTAAACCATTATCCCTTGTCCTATCATGATGGGCCCTGATAAAAAGTCTGTCCCCGTCTTTCTTATAAGCCCCTTTCAGATACTGGAAGTCTGCTATAAGGTCTCCCCAGAGCCTTCTTTTCTCCATGCTAAACAACCTCTACCCTCTCAGCCTTTCTTCATAGGAGAGGTTCTCCAGCCCTCTGATCATTTCTGTGGGCCTTTTCTGGACCCGCTCCAACAAGTCCATGTCTTTCCTGTACTGAGGGCTCCAGAACTGGACGTAGTACTCCGAGTGGGGTCTCACCAGAGCAGAGTAGAGGAGCAGAATCACTTCCCTAGACCTGCTGGTCATGCTTCTTTTGATGCAGAGCAGGATACGGTTGGCTTTCTGGGCTGCGAGCACACATTGCCAGTTCATGTCCAGCTTTTCATCCACCAGTACCCCTAAGTCCTGCTCAGCAGGACTGCTCTCCAACTCTTTATCCTCCAGCCTGTACTGATACTGGGGGTTACCCCAACCCAGGCACAGGACCTTGCATTTGGCTCTGTTGAACCTCATGAGGTTCACACGGGCCCACTTTTCAAACTTGTCCAGGTCACTCTGGATGGCATCCAGTCCCTCAGGTGTGTCAACCGCACCATTCAGCTTGGTGTCATCTGCCAATGTGCTGAGGGCGCACTCAATCCCACTGTCTATGTCACTGATGAAGATATTAAACACTACTGGTCCCAAGACTTTGCCAAATTTATTGTACATTTTTCAACTTTTCAAATCTTCTTTTTCTGCCATTATGATACTATACTCACGCATAAGGAACTTAGGAAGTAGTTTGTAAGCTATCGTATTGTGTCTTATCATTGGAACAGTATTTGCAAATAATGAGCAAGGCTTGATTCCATCAAAACTTTTACTCAAGTCACCAAGTCTATTGTGAGTTTTACTTAATGATGTGGTATACGTATTCAAGTTCTGTCTAAACACTAAGAAGAAAATTAGATGTTTTTGTTACAGGAAATATTCAGACTTCAGAAAAGTTGCAAAACTTTTGGGTTCCAAAATATTTCTGAAATGCAGCCATAATGCTTCACAGGAATAGTCAATAGGACAATACATGTTACCACCCTCATGTCTAGACAGAGTGTCTTTTTTAAACTACATCTCCCATTGTTCACCACAACCTATCGCAGGTAATCAGTTCAGTCATAGGCAATGGTGTGTGACTGGTAACAAAGTTTGCAGATCTAGTACTGGGCACAGAAACACGTAGAGATTCCTAGACAGCCAACACCAACTGTCATGAAACACCACATTAGCACTACAAGAGGATCAAAATATTACTTTTTTCCTTCAGACAAATTTTGGCAGTTTGGAGTGGACTGTGTGAAAATAAAAAAAAAAAAGCCTTAATAAAATCTTCACCTTCCAATAAGGAAAATTTATCAACCACTCTACAGGTTATGTATTTCACAAACTAACTGTAAGAAGCAGCATTAAACGAAGGTTTCTCAATAACAGCAAGTAGACAAATAACCTCGGCACAGAAAGAAAGCTGTTTTGAATGAGGATACAGAATAAATCCATTCTCCTTTGTTTTTCACAGAGGCACTGATGACTTAGACTTATTAAGATGTTAGTGAAAAGACCTATAACAATACATGGTTTGTCTGTTGTGAAAGGTCAAAAGGCTGAGTCAGGCATGAAAGCATTTAAACATCTGTTTTCAAGGAACACAGATGAATTCAAAAGTTAATACTGACTGAAGCACTCCTTCAGTAAAACATATTGTAATTCACATATTTCCACTGTGATTTTCACGTGGCAGCAATTCAGCTGTGTTTTCTTTCCCAAGAAAAACAATTTATCGAAGCACAGCCAAGTAATTTAAAAATTAGAATATTCATGCATTGGTACTAAAACTATTAATTGCTTGAAACATGCACTTAATTGCCCACATATATACTTGAGGATTACAAAAGTATTTTCAGCTGCTGTTCTGCTAGTATTTCTTAAACAAAAATGTTAAAAAGACGTTTTCGTTTACTTTTTTTCCAGATCTAAAGGCATTCAGCTCTGTGTATAACTTCTTATTCAGTGCTATGCATAATTCTCTAAGCCTACAAGTTCTAGCCTACTGCTGTTCTGACTTTGGATCTCACTTGTGCTATCTTCCAGTACCATCATTCTAAACAGTATTCCTTTCTCTGTGTAAGTTTACTTAGGAAGGCCTATTGTATGACAATAACCATGGGGAATTTTTAAGGGTTTTTAAGTCTTAATGCAATGTTAATGTTAAAGTCTTTAAGATACAGAAAAAGGAATTCTATCTGAGAAGCAACTAGACATATTACTGGTCCTGTAACTAGGTGACAAGTTTCAAAAGGTAGCTGCTGGCAGGTATTTGGAAAACACATCTTATGCAGACATTGTTCAGGTGAGGTCCTGCAAGTGTCAGTCTTCCCATGCCACACGACTTTCCTTCTAATGAACTAAAAACATAAGCTAGAGATAGCAAATAACACAAAGATTACAGCTATAATCCATAATTATCAAGAGTTATGTTACCCACTTCAAGTGAAATAGAGAAAAATATGTTCTTCACATATCACCAGACTTGAAGTCAGAAATCTATGATAGGGCACTCTATCCTTGGAAGGAACATATCAGTGAAAGACTTGGGGGCCATGGTAGGTAACCAACCTGAGAAACCTGAGCTGCAGTAATGACCTTGTGGCTGGAGAAGCAAAAACTATCCTTGGTTGCAGAGCTGGCATGGCGCTGCACATCTGGCATGGTACTAATGGATGATGGGTTCAAGCCAAAGGCTGCTGAGCTGGAGGAGGTTCTGAGAAGAGCTCTGTGAATGATTGCAGCAGTGGGTCATGGGCTTTTTTGCCAGGAGTGGCCTCTCCTCTGCATCACCTCCAGGGGTCATCTGATCCTGCACTGAATGTTTCGTATGTTTGGGGCAGACTGACTGGGTTTTTTTTGCTTATCAAGGTTATTTTCAACCTCTTTAGCACACTAGTAAAAAACTGCAGAATTGGAGGCAGTGGGGTGGGCAAATCTGAGGCTGTTATTCACCAAAACCACATTTCTAAAACTGGTGTGCACTCACTGAAACTGGTAGGAGATTAGCTGAAAATGGACACCAGGAAATACTTCTTTACTCAGAAGGCATTGATCTTCTGCAGTCTTGCAGCAGGAGGTTGGGTAGTCAGAGAGGATTGGCAGGTTCAAAATCTGATCAAACTGATGGACAGCAGGGACATAGGGAAGAACATGCCCTCTTCTACCCCTCACCCAATGACACAGGGTGCATTATTATGATCTTAGCAGTTCATTACGTGCTTGTAGGAGTGCTGGAACTGGTACAAGAGGGAAAGCAGGACCACAAAATGGAAAACTGGAACTGGGACAAGCAATGTGACTGATCTGCATGTTAACCTTAAGTGGAAATAGTCCTATTGGTTTCAATAGTAGACTTTGGGAAATCTCTTCTTATGTCTGCTTCTTACCTTCTTCTTAGAACTCTGTCCTGCATAGTCTCTACTGAGCAAATTTCTCTTTGACCTCATTTTGTTTACCATACCCAGTGAAGTGACAACCATGTTAAAAATCAATTTTATTATATACTGCTCTTGAAAAAAAATGTTTTTATCTCAGAATCAGTCACTGATTTTATTTCTGAGAAAATTGCTTTGTTAGTGAACCATAAAACAACCCCCTACTTGATTTACCTCCTAGAAGTAACCCCTTATATTTGGAGCCAAAAATTGTTTGTCCAAATGTTTCTTAGATAAACCAAATCAAGCAGAAAACACTTGCATATTGTCTTATAGCCCCTAGTCATAGATTTTTTTTTTATCTACTCCAATGGCTTTTTCACCAGCTCATTAAAACAACCTATCCAACAATTGCTGAGAAGGTGAATGATGATTAGTAGAAACAAAATTTTGCAGACAGGAGTGTCATATTTTCCCTATATCTCCTTGGAAAAATATTTGTAGCTCAAAAAGCAAGTAATGTACTTTTCCCTGAAATTATGATACTTCCTCCAAAATTACCTTCCTTCAACTTTTAGACTGCATAACCTGAATACAAACGTGTTGTCTATACTTTCATTCTTATACATTAGTACCTGACTTTATGCTACTTAAATAACACCTATAATAAACAAAGCAATTGCTACAGAAGAGTTAAAACTGATATATTAGAACTCATATATTAGAAAACCAAGTACATTCAAAACCAACAGATTTAAAGATGAAATTTGATATATTTACTGTTTAAGTTATATGGTAGCCTGTGGTAGCCAAGTGTGTGGACCAGTGGACCAGGGATCCCTTACAGTCCTATGCCCTATGTTTTCCCCAAGGCTTTGGTTTCTGCCTGTGAAACTCCTGGATGATGCAGTCACTGATTTAGAAACATCTGTGCAGGGCTGTAGAGACTTTTTCTACATAGGCTGGATTTCTGCAGCGGACTATACTGATTTTTATGTTAGCTAGTATAAATTGAAAGAGGCTACAACTCACCGTTTATGGCACTGTACTGAAGACTGAGTGCTAAAAGTGCTGCTGTGCATTGTTCTCCTAAAAGAGGAAAAGCAAGAGCCAGGCCATTTGGTACTGTTACTCTAGAAATGAGGTTTCAGAAATAAGGCAATTTTTTTCAAAAACATATTTTTCAGAAAAAGATCCAGATTCAGCAACTTGAGAACTTTTTGTGTATTTGTTTTGCTTTTAATAAACTAACTTTTCTTAAGTACATTTTGTTTAAGAACTTAAAATGAAGCATTTAAATTTTTCTATTCAAGATTACTCTTCATTTTTAAAAAATCTTTCAGTTAAGTTTTTAACTAAATCTTTGAACTGTTTTCCAAGAAGTTAATGAGTGTGGGAAAATTCTTTTGTTCCTTCTTTTTGCTGACCAGGAATTTAGGAAGAATACTGAGAAAGTAAAAGAAAAGATATTTTCACGTATATGATTACATTTAAGAAAAAAAAAATATTATTAAAGTGAACTCAATGTCAGAAGACCACATGTATTTTAAAATTTCGTCCCATTATTAAAATTGCTTTTATGCCTTCCCCCTATTCAGAATAAGTAGAAATGGATTTGAAACAAAACAATGACTGTGAACAAGTGTTGCTTTATGGAGGAGTCTGAAGTATGGTTCTGGCTATTTCTTTTGCAAATGGTCCGTAACTTTATGATAAGCTGAGCCAAAAACATTCCATGTTCGTGTTTGACTCTGAAGTTGGATGAGGGAGCTGGGGTTGTTTAGCCTTGAGAAAAGGAGGCTGAGGGGAGACCTTATCACTCTCTACAACTACCTGAAAGGAGGTGGTAGGAAGGTGGAGGTCAGTCTCTGCTCCCAAGTAACGAGATAGAACAAGAGGAAACAGCCTCAAGTTGTCCCAAAGGAGGTTTAGGATGGATATTAGGAAAAAATTTCTTCACTGAAAGTGTTATCAAGCATTGGAACAGGCTGTCCAGGGAAACAGTTGAATCACCATCCCTGGAGATATTTAAAAGATGGGTGGATGTGGTGCTTAGGGACATGGTTTAGTGGTGGTTTTGTCAGTGTTAGTTTGATGGTTGGACTTGATGATCTTAAAGGTCCCTTCCAACCTTGATGACTCTAGGATTCTATGACAATTTCTGTAGCTTTAAAGCAGACCAGAAAGATAGGCTTGATCAAGTCATTTGCAAGCCAGAAGCCATATGCTATCAGACTTGTGTCAAGCCTCATGGACTCTATGCAAGACTCACTCCCTCTGGCAGCTGCTCTTAAAGCCCCTAATTCACCTCTCAGCTGCAACAGACACCAGCTGGCAGGCTAGGTCAGTGCTTCTGCAGTCAGACCAGGAGGCAGGGCATGTAGGCAGGTTTCCAGTGCAGGGTCTCTTGCTCTGCCCAGTAACTGGAGGAGCTTTGCACAGCGTGGCCATGAATTGAATGAAGCCCCATCAAAACTGCGCAACGCTGAGGTTGTGGAAGCCATGCAGCATGATTTACTGCTTCAGATCCCCATTCAGCTCAGAGATGCAGACCCCACGGTCCTCTTCTGTGTCTGCTGCAGCACAACAGCGCCTTTGACACAATCACAGCATTTGGGGCTCTAACACATGGGGACTTTTAAAAGCAGACTGCACGGATGTTATGCAGTAAGAGTATCGTGGTTATTTTTATCAGTTAAAACAGGGAAGAATCCATCTCATTCCATCTATTATTATGTGGAAATTTGAGAGATTTGGGGTCATAACACTTTTCAAGTAAGGCCAAGAATCACACATCCAGTCTGAGATACTGAAAAAGCAGCCTGATTTACAAAAGTATAGCTGTTATGCACTTCCTACTGCCATGAAAACGTTAGGTGCTTGTAGATGCTTCTTTCAGATTTAAAAGTTAAACTTTATACAGCTGGCCCAGAACCTACTTTAAATTCCATTGTTAAGCCTACAAATTAATAAACATAATTTTTCAAATTTCAGCATCCAGCTGCCTCTCTGGGGAAGCACACTGGGCTTTAGGTTAAGTACGTATGGTTTAGCTAACTTTCCACTGAAACAAAGCAGAATGGTGACCTAGTTCACCATAATACTGATTTGAGTAAAATAAACTATGGCATATTCTGTTCTTCTTTCATAGAAAGAGGCAAAATAGTTTTTAAATCCATTCACCAAATAAATTCAGAAGTAGGTGGACAAGAAGCAGCGTGAAAAACAGAAGAGAGAAGTATCCCCTTCCTAAAAGTCTAAAACTTCGCAGCCAACATGTGTGACACAGAACTTAAATCTCATCTTTGTTGTGTTCTCCTGCCATGACTCCAAGTCAACACAATAGCATCTTGTTCCTGGCAGTAATGAACCAATGAAGAGACACTCCAGCAGTTAAATCAATGTGTTTGGAAGTGCCCTTTTTTCAGATCCCTTGGTAATTTCAGAAAAAAAAAAAACAAAACTCTTTTCAGTTAAAAAGATTTATTAGCTGCCAAATGCTAGATGATATAATACCTGAGGAATTTTATAAGCTACATTTTAAGTTTCAGAGCCAAATTCTGTCAGTATTCCTCTTGAAACATCACAATTTTAGCCTCATGGGGTAAAAGTGATAAAAACTTAAAATTAATTTCAGTTTCCATAATAATTTTATTAAAAATATACCTGAGGTGAAAAATAAATTACTTCCAAGAATTTAATAATTTCTAAGAAGCTCTAAGAGACCCAGAATACCAAAAACTGCCTTTTTGATACAGTAACATGAACCTCTTCACTGAAGTAAACACTGAAACAAGATTTCTTCACTCTTGCAAAACCTCAGTAAAGGTCCTGGTGAGGTAGGGCTGATGATTAATCACATAGGTAATTAACACTTGCTGTTTAAGGATCTCTTTCTATCAGCATGAAGACAGCTATATCTCACTGAGGGTAGTTGATGGAAAGGCTCCTGACTCCAGTAGCAGTGTGATCAAAACTTTTCTGACTAGCTCCCTTTTGTCTTTTGAGCCTCCCAAAAGCCTCCATTCAACCTCATGCTATTACTGTACAGTGAATATAGGAGACGTGAAGAAGATACGCAAACGCACAGACAGGGAACATCACAGAATGGTAGGGGTTGGAAGGGACTTTCAGAGATCATCTAGTCCAACCCCCCTGCCAAAGCAGGTTCACCTAGAGCAGGCTGGACAGGAACGCATCCAGGAGGGTTTTTAATATCTCCGCAGAAGGAGACTCCACAACCTCTTTGGGCAGCCTGTTACAGTGCTCTGTCACCCTCAAAGTAAGGAATTTTTTTGTCACGTTGAGATGGAATTTCTTGTGTTCCAGTTTGTGCCCATTGCCCCTTGTCCTGTCGCCAGGCACCACTGAGAAGAGTCTGGCCCCAACCTCTCGACACCTGCCCTTTAGATATTTATAAGCATTGATAAGATACCCTCTCAGTCTTCTGCAGGCTAAACAGCCCCAGGTCTCTCAGCCTTTACTCATCTTTGTAGCCCTCCACTGGAGTCTCTCCAGTAGTTCCCTGTCCTTCTTGAACTGGGGAGCCCAGAACTGGACACAGTACTCCAGACGCAGCCTCACCAGGGCGGAGTAGAGGGGGAGGATGACCTCCCTCCACCTGCTGGCCATGCTCTTTTTAACGTACCCCAGGAGACCATTGGCTTTCTTGAAAAAGGACAAGGAATATTTTAAGAACTTGTTTTCCAGGGGGGTTATTTGAAGGAAATTATATTCTAATTGTTGAAGAGAAATCTTGTCCTCATCCAAGTCAACAGTTTTCCCACTGACTTCAGGGAGGCAAGAATTTAATTTGCCTCTAACAGCTTTTCCTAATGCTTCTTCGCTGGTTCTCTTTAGCACTGTGATACAGTGATATGTCTTGGTATAAATTATCAGATACCTTTTATTTGAATCCAGAACCTTTTTCACAAGACAGAAAACCCACAATGAAGCTACAACAATTGGTTCATGAAAAAAAAGTCTAGACAAGTTGAACAGAGATGCACAACTGCCAAAGCCCAGCATCTGAATTTCACCACTGCAGCACCAGCATTCATCTTAAAACAATGGCACTATTCTGACCCCAAAGCATTTGATCTAATTTATTGTGTGCTAACTATTCTTTGACAATTTTCCCTTTCACAAAGATAGGTTTGACAGCATAGTCTACTTCCCTTTATTTTCCTCTCAATCTCACTCTATCTGCAAGTACAGTTTACTGTTAAATTGCACTTTCTGGATTTCAAGTGAGTAGGTAAAATAATTTTAGGGCTACCAGTGCAGTAGAGAGCAGCAAAGAATTGCAGCTGCAGTGGTTGTATCGTATGTAATACTAAGACACTTAAATACTTGGAGTAGAAAGAATCCACCAATGTGTCATCTCCTTCCAAGGGCACAGATGCTGTGCCATTCTGGCAGTAGAAATCAGCAGATCTGGGTGTGAGCACAGATAAAGAGAACCTGCTTGTCCCCTCTCTGGCAACAGAAAGCTTACTCAGTTCTTACTGCCCGAATAGGTACACACTATTGTTTTTAATACTGCACTAAAAGTTTGCCTTAAATATCTGACTAGTGATGGCATTGCTGGTCCCTGCTGGACCTACTGACCCAGCGACAATGGCATGAGCCACCACTTTTAGAGATGGCTATCCTTGCAGCCCTGAGTTGTGTAATGCAAACACACCATAAAGAACTCAGGTGAAACCAGCTTCCAACATTTATCGGGTTTGTTTTTCTCCCATATCCCTTCAGTTATCACCTTTTCTAGCAGCACTTAAAGGCAATATTAAAAGTTGTTTACATACATACCAAAATTAAAGGTTCAAGGTCACACAAGTTCTTTTCACTAAGAAAAACTGAAAATGGAGTTGTGCTTTTGTAGTAGAGATATTTATTTGCGATAAAATTAAAGACAAACAAAGCCCCATTTACCCCTACACTGCAAAAAAGTAGATTTTGCTCACAGCTCCAAACATCTTTCACCTGACATGTGGACCCTCACATCCCCTCACCAAGCTTGTTTCAGTGTTTATGCATTTGTGGTTGGTTATTCTTTGCTCCTTGTTTCTTATATTCTTTGTCCCTTTGTCTCTCCCTCACAGACAGGTGTACCTTCACAAACGAAGTCAGCAAACACCCCTCCGTTCATAAGTACATTACATGTGTACTTTGCTGGTACGTAAAGCAGTTTCACAGTGGTTTTACAGTTGACTAAAACAACAGCCATCTCATAGTTGCAACTCCTCCTGATGTCCATTTACCATACCCATCTAACTTATAGTTCTAACTCTGTTGAGGAAAAAGCTCCACCCTAAACCGAGAAAAAAGGAAATAAACTGTAAGAGAAAGGAATGAAATGAGATAAAATAAAAGAATGCATGGGGTAAGGTCATGGGTTTAGAAAAATCTTAAATTATTATTAGACACTGAGGACATGTAGAAGTTAATTTCAAGTAACAACTCATAAAAAGAAAGGCTACAGGGTTGATGAGGTAAGGGAGAGCCTACCTAACACCAGAAAATTCACTTTTAGCCAACCAGAGCAAAGGCAGGAAAAGTTATACTGTGAGGGTAAACATGGAGAGGGGATATTAAAGGTGGAAGACCATATTGACCTAGAAACAAATGGAGATGAAAAGGCCATTCATAAATTCAGCTTGCAAACTAGAAGGCTTCTACTCATCACGGCTGTGAGGTTTTGAAACAGCCATTCATAATGAGCAACATTGGAAAAAAAGCTCACTTGTTTCACGTTGGAGCTTTATAATTTAATGAAAGGCATTACATGATGTGGTGGAGTATTGCAGTAACTGGATCGTGGACTTCATGACTCAGAAGGTCTTTGACAGCGCTATAGTCTGGTATAAATCTCAGATGATGCATTCTTAGCTGTTCTCATCATGTTTTTCCTTTTGGGTAACTTTGGATAAAAGATAACTTTCTGTCACATTGCTGTGCCATTTAAACAATCGCAAGAGTTTTTCTTTCCATACCAAGTTTATAATCACTGGGGACCGAATAATACTTTGTGTTCCTGAACCAATCTGCTCACTGGGGCAGATTCTGTCTCTTTTTTTCTGTTGGAAAAAATTCACTCTTACAGCATGTTTCCACAGACACATGAAAAAAAAATTCTGTGGATGAAAAAAATTACCAAAACCTTGGTCTCCAGTTCTTCCTCAGTGGCTTTTACAACTAGTTAGGTTTTCATCAGAGTACCCAAAAGTACTCAGATCCCATCTCCTATTTCATACATTTAGATCACCGCATAATAATATACATCTGAGTATATTGATATACTCAGATGATTGAGCTCAGCAAAGCTCCTTCCATCTCCTGAGGTGTGAAATCAGATCCTGTTATAATGTTCATTTGTGACCATGCATCACAAATCTCATGGGTTCAAAGTCTAGGGCTTTTAGCCCATATAGTCCAGTTCTGGAAATCTATACAAGAAATCTTTACGGACCCCTGCCTGAAATCCAGCCAGAAGCACTACCCAGATGCACTTTATATTTCCACTGCTTTCTCCTTACAAACTTTGGTGGTAAGAGCCAGTCAAAGGTTTTTGCAATAGAGTGGCCTCTGACGTATAATGGTACAAATCAGACAGCTCAAGCCCTAGAAAGTATTGAAATAAAGCTTTCCACAAGACTCTGGAGACACTGAGGTCAGTCAAATGTCAGGATCCTCAAGCTTTCACAAGTCCGCAGTTCTCTGGATTCTGTATTTCATTCCAACTTTGGGATAACCCATTTTGATGACCTATGGTGTAGAATCAATTCACTGGAACACTTGCTGCCACATCAGCTACTTGATTTCTCATAGTTCATATGAGATGAGATCCAAGTGTACCAAAGCCTCCTTGGACTTCTAAACTCCATAGAACATCTTCCGGTCTTTCTTAGTCAAGTTGCTGCTCTCTCCATCAGTTTGGCTTTTGGTCAGTGAGAATCTCTCACATTTGGGCTTCCCAACTTGGTCATGTCTTTCATAGATGTTGTTCCAAGAAAAGCTTCACCTTGACATCAGTTTTCAGATTCACTCTCTGTTTTCTGAAAAGCTTAGATGTGAAGCAATTCTTTCCCACCCAATATAGATTTTCATGCTCATGTATGTAGATGCAAGCAAAATTCTGATTTCATGTAAATAATTCAGCTGTACTTCACTATCTACACTTTTCTAATAATACATATTAGCTGATTTTACTGTCTTCTCTTTTCTTTTTCCTTTTGTTTTCCTTTCCCCTAGTTTGTATATGACACAAACAGATATTGGAAAGGAGCTGCTTTTTTTCACTTGGGGCATTAATAGCTGTTTCACTGGAAAAACAATGAGGGCAGAGGGAGAATCTTCCTATCACTTAAACCAATGAAACCTGCTGTTAATAGTAACAGTGTATCTATTGAAGACAATGTCATTACCACATGAAACTGCTATGAAAGTGCAAGACACGGTTATTTGTCATCCAGCAAATTAAACTCAGACACCTTAAACTTTCTTTAGTGGCTTTAAAGGTAACTTCTCTGGACATAAAAACCTTAAAGAACTCATGTATATCTCTCTAGGTTGTGTCCCTATAACTTTTAATTTGTAAAGCTGAATAAGTCCGTGCTTTTATAGCACCCTTTGAGCTTTCAGCCTTTTTTATTTGATTACATTATATATAAAAACAGCTGGATTTAAGCCACATAATTTTGGGCATTATTTGGGGTGCATACAAGTTTTATATATTCTAAACAGACTTGAAATGCCCATGGACACGAATCAGTCAACCAGAAATAGTATGTTCAAATATTCTAAACCTGACAGTTATTAAAAACCTTGCTAAATTGATTTTACTTTATCTTGGATTATGTTGATTCAATAGAAAATGCAAATCATGCTGACATTTCCCTGATGAAATTGCAAGCTTTGAGAAAAACCTTGGTTACTAGAATTCATGGCTTAGCTATGAAGTACATAATTATTGCTTTATCCATGTACAAATGTACAAGATGTACCAACTGTGAAACTCTGAGCTGAGATCCGGAGAGGTCAGGGAGAGAAGAATATGATTAGAAAGAATTTAATACCTGAAAGAAGTCAGTGCTAGCCAAAGGGTCCAAGCTGAATATACATTAATTAATATTTATTAATATGTTAGCAAGCAGGAAAATAAATTTAGTGGGCACATTAAAGCAGAAGAGATTAGATCTCCTGGAATTTAGGACTGTTGAATGGAAGCTGCTTATAAACTGGAGACCTTTACCCTACATGGAGAGTCCTTCAGAGTGTGCTTGTACCCAACACAGTATGAAACACTTTTGAAAACCCAGCTCAGATCAAACCTCTCTGGCTCAGCTCCTTTGCAAATCTAATTGTATGAAACTGATGGAGCAGTATAAGTATAAGCCTAACTGCTCTAATTGATGGAGAGGCGAGTGCAGTTGAAGGGTTCCAGTGAAATCTTGTGTTGGCTTAAGCTTAGCTATCAAGTGCAGGAAGTCCTGCCTCTGGCCATCTGAAAGACCATAATTTGCTGCACTGACAACATATGAACTAAAGTGTTTGCTTTAAGAGCATTACTTCACATGTCACTTGTAAGCTAGGACTGGCTCCAATGTTATAATTTTCTGAGTTACCGTCTCAAATCTTTTACTAAACCCTAATCAACCTATGGCATTCATAACAGCAATACAAGTACTCTGTTGTGGCAGCTAAGGAGCTACAGTCACAGGCCAGGACCACTCTGCAAACAAGACAAAACAGAAAAAATTACCCCAGTCTGTATAGCAACAAGCTGCTATAAAAAAAGGGTGCTAGTTAGGCATTGTAGATTAGAAGAGGCAGAAAGCCACCAGCATAATAGCAATGCCTAGAAGAAAAACACATGTGAGTCTCTGGGCAGCATGGCAGTCACAGACAAGTGAGGAGACCTCAGAAAAAACCTGCATGGGCAAGGGGGAAGATGGTCAGAGGGAGAGTCAGCTGTAAAATGTGAATCAGCTAGAAATATTTGTCAAGAGCCAAAAGGACAGAAAAGAATGGGTGAAAGGAAGAAAATAAAATCAACAGCATTTTTACTTCATAGTGAAACCATCAGCAATATACCGTTGATTTATAACTGTATCTAAAAATTGTGTGAGCTGTACTTGCCATCAGAGGCATAAGGTTCGGAAAGGGAAGGGAGTTTCTCCAAGAGACAATGTGCCTGTATGCAGTGTGACTAATGTTCCAATGCAGTGTGCTTAATGAAAATGTATGAAACCCCCAGCCTAGAGATGAGACAGTACCTCATAAATTCTTTCTGCAAATTCAATGCAAATTGGCATGGGAATCAAGATAATCTGAAGAGCTGTCAATGCAAGGTAATCAAAAACATATAGAAAGTTTCCATTCAACAATCGTTGCTTATTTTTCATTTTCATTTCTGGCCTGTACAATTACAGAGCCAAAATAACTTCATGTTTTATTTATTTCTCTTTAATGAAGTCCCTTTCTTGCTGTATCTGGCCAATGGTTTTATTGTACACATGAGAAGGTACCTAAATAAATTGGCTGAACAAATATAACTAAGAAATGATCAATCTGTTTTCTCCAGTGCTGGAACGAAACAGGTTCTTTCCCTCTCTCACCTTCTTTCCACTTCTTATCCTTAGTCTTAAAAAAAAAAGGATTATTTAATTTTTAAAACCTGTGAGTCGAGCCACCTGACATGTTTTCCCTTCTCTCTCACTTGTCTGCAGAGACAAAGGCCCATTAAAGAAGGCTGGTACTGCGCAGCTCACGCCAGGGTGTAAACAATAGGAGAGGCCATTAGATCCAAGACGTTTTTCATCTGGGCCAGCAGTGTGCCTCACATCCTTACGTGGAGGCTCACCAGACAAGCTTTGCTCATTTTCTGCAAACAAACGTTCTGAAAAGATTGCGGAATAGGGTGACTAATTACTATATGACTCGTAGCATAAGTATTTCTAAAAACAATCTAAAGTTTCATAAATAAGTGAAAAAATTATTGTTGAAGTTGTGGTTGGTTGTTACAAGAGGAAAAACAAAACAAAACAAAAAAAATAATTTCTGTAAATTTAATCTGAGTACTAGAATAAACAAAAAAATGCTCATCCACAGGAGACTATGTAAAGCAATAGATGAGGATGCTTTTAAATAATTTATGGTAATGAAGGAAAGCTGTGTGTATTCCTGTTCTCTATATGGAATATGCCAAAAGGAGAGTGTGCCAAAAAAAAAATTATGTCAAGATTTTTTTAAAACCACTAATGATTTTGGCTCCTATGTTTTCAGATGCCCTATGACAGCCAGATTTGCAGGTAATAGGGTGTGAATTGGAAAGTACTTAATGATTTACAAAGACTACTGAAAAATTCATTTCTGAAAAAGGAGAACCTGGACATGGCCTACAATGTCCATGCAAGTCCCTGAAGAAAAAAACTACCTCCATGGAAGACAATGGGCATTTTTTTTTCAGCTACAGTGGGTCCAAGATTTCATTCCTTGAAATAAGCCTCTTGTTAGAAACTAGAAAAGGTGGTGGTGGCTGGAATTATCACATGACAAGGACATGCAAGTTTTCACTTACCCTGCAGCAGCATGTTGCACTCTGATGATTCCTTTATCTTTTATAACACATTGCCTTCTCTAACCCATCCAGTTCTTCTGCCTTCCTAGCAAAGCTGTGACATTAAGGGTCATTTCAATTTCGTTGAAATTCAGCACAAATATAATGTGTGACAGTAGGAATAACTATGCACCAACCCTTTAAACATATGAGGAAGTATTAAAGTCGATATATCTCCACAGGCTTCTGGTATTAATCTTGATTTGTTTGTTTTATTAATGTGAAGCTTTATATACAATGTATGTATAATAAAGGCAACCTCTTTAGCTTGGAGAAGAGAAGGTTGAGGGGAGACCTGATTAATGTTTACAAGTATCTAAAGGGTGGGCTGAAGGAGGATGGAGCCAGGCTCTTTTCAGTGGTTCCCAGTGACAGGATGAGGGGCAATGGGCACAAGTTAGAACACAGGAAGTTCCGTTCAAATACACGGAAGAACTTCTTTACGGTGAGGGTGACAGAGCACTGGAACAGGCTGCCCAGGGAGGTTGTGGAGTCCCCTTCTCTGGAGATTTTCAAGACCCGCCTGGATGCATTCCTGAGTGATGTGCTCTAGGCAATCCTGCTTTAGCAGGGGAGTTGGACTAGATGATCTCTAGAGGTCCCTTCCAACTCTAAAGATTCCGTGATTCCGTGATTCTGTGATTCCAGGACTTATCAAAAAATACATAAAATTATTCAGCTGATATATTTTAACAAATCATCTTGGTAACAGGGCTTCAGTGTTTCTGTTCTGTGGGAATTTTAGACCAGACCTATCACATAGTAGGTCCTACAACATGCCATCAGAAAAGCATGGAAGGCAGCCTATAAGCCTTGCGCTGCAGAGACCTAAGTAATCTTCCAGACATTGTTATAACACGCTGTAGTCAAGCTGAAGAAGGGGAAGAGAGTGATGCTGAAAGCAAAGCAAGACACAGTAACACAGAGAGAGCAAAACAGCTGTTCAGCTCTGTCTCCTTGGTATACCAGCAGAAGGGAGGGTTTCTGGGATGGCTTGAGGGCAGAAAGGTCTTCTGGGTACCCAGGGAGAAGGATCAGAAATTAATTCGTCTTTGCAACAGGACCATATTCTGCACTATAGGAGAGAAAAGGAGCTGAGCTGAGCCTGACAGGATGTTTGGAAAGGGAGCAAGCACAGCAGAGGCTCCTAGACATAAGACTGTGCCTTTCTCAGGGGTTTTCTGCCTAACAAAAAATAGCATTTATTTAGACCAAACAATTCGTGCGCTAAAGACAACTGGCTGGAAATGGCTGCTGACGTTTTATAAACTGAAAACTGCCCTACACAGCAGAAAAGAAAGGTGTGTCAAGGACGATAGTCCTGGAAAGATCCTTTGAAGCGCCAGTGGCAAGCAGGCAGGACATCTTGTCAAAGAGGTATACAGCACATCTGCACTAGACACCATATAGGATCCCAAAATTGCCCCCAAAGCCATGTAACAAGTTTAATGTTGATAATAAAGGCATAAGAAGGTAGGGGAGAGGAAAACATGAACACACTTCTATACGACATACAGTGTAACCAGGAAACCTAGCAAGATCACAACAGGCAAGTTGAGATGGGGTCACTCTGAAGTGGGGTCATCCTTCTTCAGAAATAAACTGGGACTTTTGAGAGAAGTCTTTGTTCTCATTGTCTGAAAACAAATACAGAAGAGAGAGGAAACTGGGCAATGGAGGGCAAGAAGGTTACATCTTTTGGTTTGAATTTCTTTATTCCTTTATTAGAAAATAATTTTCTAATAAAATGATTTCTAATAATTTTAGGATATTTTTAAGCCTTGTGCAAAACCTGTCTACAGTATGAACTTATCACATGCCTTAGAAAGTTACACTGAATCCCCAGAGGACCCACATGGAGAAGTGGGAGCAGATGAACCACTGAGATTTCAGCGTTGGTCCACAGGGCTGCAGAGACTCACAACGGTAAAAAACACAGAAACTGTGCCCAGGAAATATATCCAGGAAAGCAGGAAAGGAAAGAGCCCGCTGATCCTCAGAGGGTTGGAGCACACAGGTGCAGACGACTGCAAACAGAGAAAGCCTAACTGAATGTGGAACAGGTGGTAAATCTTACAATTTTATTCTCAAGAAAAATGTATTCATTTGAATGCCACATGACCTTTTACAATTTTCATTGCTTTAAAAAATGAATAATTGCTTGTTTTACAGAAATGTTATTAACTACTTTAAAATGGCATGTGAATTACCTCTGTAATTCACTGCATGTAACACTACCTCAAGAAAGTTATGATGGGATTTAATCAGCATAGAAAGTCCATTAACAGCCACTGTGTTCTTAAATAAACTAGACCGAGAGCTAAGTAATTATGACATTCCTTCTCATGGAAGTGTATTCTTCCTTTCTGAGGTAGGACAACAATCACTCCCCAGAGCCCTCTTTTGCATGTGGGCCTTTTGCTCAATAGACAAAAACTTTGGAATTATAGCTTTTTGTCCTAGAACTGATAGTGGGAAGAAACAAGGAAAACTAAGCCTAGTAGTTTCTTAATAAACTAAGTTTCATTCACCTAAGCTGTTGAAGTAATACAGACAACAACATGGCTTTAACATGTTATGGTAACATAGTGTGACATCTAACTTCAGCCTAGACGATGCTGAGAGAAACAAGAAAAACACTTCTCTGTTGTCAGCAGACGGATTATCTGGTTTGCAGCCAAGACATGTCACAGAGGCAGAGAGTCTGGGGCTGTCTCAGCACAAAACATTTTGGGATGGCAGGACTTACTAGGTCCTGCCTTATTAAGCTCCATGCTGTGCAAATAGGTATAACACCACCACCACCACCCCCAGGTCACCACATCCCTGCTTTTTACTATCATTTGTTGACTATAAAGTGCCCAATGGCTAAATCTGCTCCTCTGCGGGAGCCTGCTGTCTCTTACAGAAAATTGCCATGATCTAGTCAAAAGAAAGAACACATGTAAGTGGAGCACAGGAAGACAAAGGTTACATGGGAAAGAATGGATTTACTTTGTCTGGATGGGAGAATTTCCTAACCCTTGGCTACATTTAAGAAATAAATCTTCTTCCGTGAGTGAGGGCAAGAGGAGAGAGAGCCAGGGAAAGAATGTGGAGGGCTGAGAGGGTGCAGCCAGGCCAGCAAGGGGACTGAGGAGTAGGGAAACACCAGAGAAATTCCTGAACTGAGACATGCCTTGAAAATAGTCTCATGATGCCCTAAAAGGCTGCACTAGGAAGACAGGGAGGGAAGGTTGGAACATTGGCAGCAGCCCTTGCCCCACAGGCTTTGCTGATGATGTTATGCCCCCAAGATGAAAGCTTCTTTGTGAGCCAAGGGCACTTCTCCAAGATGCTGAGTGAGGCTCACGCTGCTGGAAGCTCCGTGGAGGATGTGCTCTGAGAGACACCCCTCAACTCCCGTCCCCACCCCGGAGCACCCTGGGCAGGGCCCACTGCCAGAAGGTCCTCCTGGGCTGGGGAGGAGGTTTGAGCTTCATGCTGCTGATGAGCTCCCACATGCATTGGCAGGAGCTGCTCAGAGCATCTGCAGTGTCTTCCTCCATCCCAGAGTTCCCTGCAAGACTGGAGGCTCTTGCCAGTCTGTGTTCATGAGTGAAACACCAAAGGAAACATATCAGATGGTTTCCATCAGTTCATCACTTGAGTAGCAATACAGAAATATCCACTCCGCAATATGCAGAAGTCTTTTACTCCACAGCTGTGGTGACGCTGACCTGGGGTGGGATGGCGTGAGTCCCACACCTGCAGAGGACACAGCAGGAAGAGACCAGCAGGGCTCTCCACATAAACTCACACAGTTTCTGGAGTCCATCCTGCCTCTTTTGTGCGCATTTTCCTCTACACCACTGTTTTCTCATTTCTTGTATATAGATTGTGAACTCTTCAGGGCAGAAAGTACACCTTCATTCTCTTTTTATCTCTTGTTTATCCACTGATGTCCTGCAATGCTCTCCTGTCCACACCAGGGCGTGCACTGGGCTGCTCGTTTCCCCTTTAAACACACTGAGTTCAGCCTCCTGTGCCATGCTAAATCCCCAAATTAGGGATTTAAAACTCCCAGTGTAGGGCAGGAGGCCTTCCACTCCATGGAAAGAAAGGCAGGTAGCAATCTTGCTCTGGTCTTTCCATCTTCTTCTGCAGGACTATGGTGCTCAGGCTGAGCCAAGACAGCCCTTCTTGGTCACAGTTGTGGCATTGTTTCTTTATTTCAAGAAGGACCAAAGTCTAGGAGACAAAGATGGTGCAGTGATGCCCTTTTTTCCTCTGCTGGTGAGAGTCCACAGCTCAGTCAGGTACTCCATCCTAACTGGCAAACGTCTCTGGCCAAATGCAGCAACTCGGCTCCATGACAGATGGACCTGGGATTCACGCTACTCAGCATGACCCACACCTCCAGTCTGGCATCACTCCCACAGGGCTGCTCCATCACTGCACCTTTTCCCCTTGGACGACCGCTAATGCATATGGATATCCAGCTACGTAGCACCCAAACTTGTGTCTCAAACACTCAGTCATAGCACATTCAGACAGGAAATGCAAAAGGAGAGAGGCTATTGATTCAGGTCCAAACAATTATTTTGCTCAAGGATGGCAGTAGCATCTTTATTATTGGGGTAATAAAGAATTATAAAATAGTTATGAATAATAATAATAATAATAAATTAATTATAAAAATAATTATTATTAAAACAGTCACCATGAATCACAAGAAATATTTGCATGTATTTCTGATTAGCTATTTTTGACATGTCAAAAAACAGTTGATTCTCTTTGTCATTTCAGGTCCCTAAGTTGGGAAATTCTGTTGGAGAGGAAAAAGAGACAATGAAAAACTTGATTTAAGTTCAGAATCAAAACTTGATTTCTACGTTCAGAGCAATCCAGTTCTTAAGTTTCAAGTTCCTGTTTCTATTTGCATATTGCTTGGGGGATGAACACGCAGATATGGAAGGAAAACCAGGTCACAGTTATTAAAAACAGGGGTGTGACATTCTTCATCTCTTCAGCCTAGAGCAAAACCAGCATTTCCACCGTTATCCACGGCAACAGATGTTCTTAAGGAAAGAAGATAAGTTATAAAATTGATGAAGAAGTTGAATACCCATAGTGTGCCCAGAAGCAATCAAATTACTCAAGTTGTTCATTGAGTTGAGGGTAGTTGAGTTGAACTCAAGTTGAGGGTAGACCTACGAAATGCACAGGAAGAAGTCAGGGAAATATTCAAGGTTAGACAAATGTTGCTTTTCCTTTTAAGGAAAAAATAAATGGAAGTCTTCTGTTTTTTCCTTAAACAGACATTGTAATATTCTTTGGTTAAAAAAAAAAATTCAGTGTAATTTATAGTAATTCCAAAAATGCAGAACCAGGCAGCTTCTGCTTCCATGTCCTTTGAAGTTCAGCGATTGGACATGGTAACTCATTTTGTATAAACTGATGCGTATCTGTTTGTGTCTAGCATGGGAGGGAACACCTGTATCTATATGTAATTCAGAGCAAGACAGAAAGCTACTGCTTGACCCAGCATATCTAAGGTCAGTGAGAAGATTCCTGGTCTTAAATGTGTTGGTACACTGAGGCCCTTCAAGCTATCCTCAGACATATCACATGCAAAGCATAACACATAACATGGATGATCAAGTGAGAACACCCCTTTCTCTTCCATATTTCTGATAAGCTTTTTATCCCAGTTTTATGCTTTCTACCCATTGCAACTTATTTTTATAATGTGTTTTAAAATATTTACATTTCAAATGCTATTGTAAAAAGAAGTCTCTGTCAATTTTTCCTGTTTACAAAAGACCTGAAAGATTTTTCTGGAACATCTCTTCCTGCAAGTTATCTGGGTCATCTAAAACATAACCTTGAAAGAAGCATGGGGAACATCCCTATACCAAGAACACCAATATAGTGTCCAGATGATCGTGTCATGCTAGAGCTTGTCATGAGATTGCAGCTTGCCTGGGGACATACACTGGAATAGAACGTGCTTACAGATCCTCTTGAGGCATTGGTCACCCAGTGCTGCCTCATCTGCCAGGGGTCACCAGCCCCAAAAGCCATCTGCCCACAAGTGCTTCGTAGTGAAACTCTCCCTCAGGTACGATTAATATCAAAGAGAAGGCTCTTTTGGGTCAATGCTGTGCTGGGCAGATCAGAGCAGATACTGCCAAGTCCTGAAATCAGCAAAAGTTTTTTATATATCCGCTTTTATATATCCTCTATGACAGCATCAATAATTATTTAGATATATCTAGGTGAACTGGAAGCATTGGCATGGAAGGAAGTCTGATTCCCTTCCTCAAAACTGTGTTTTGCTCCAGATAAAATAAAGAAGCAGTTGTGCAACATGTAAAGACAACATGGTGGACTGGAGTGACCTGATGCTTGCTAATGGAAACCAGACTCTACAAGCTGACGAATTGCTCCTCGCAACTGCTTCACTTTAGTTCTCTGCTACAGAAGTGGCAAATATTTAACATTAGGGTTTGTTTTCTGGTTTGTTTTTCTCCTGACTCTCAACCATGGCACTCATATTATTATTCTTACATTTGCAGAAAATCATCATTTTCACCATCTTTTCCCTCACATCTATTTTTCAAAAAAAAAAACATTTTTAAGTTCATATTATTCCATGTTCACAGAAATCAATGGCTTGGATTGTAGCAATTTTATTCTCTTTTTTATTATTAAGCTAAAAAGAAGAAAGAAGCAAGAGGGATAAGGAGTTAGGTGTCTCCAGAATCTCTTTCTTTTGCATATGAAGAGTAAACAAGGTCAGGCACTCAGAAGAGCTGGGAAGGCTGTCTAGGATAGATGACATTGTCATTGCTGAACATGTTCTGTTTCCAATAAGAAGGTAGTTTCGAAGTTCAAATTCACTGTCCACCCTTACAATTTATCACCGACTACTATTGTCATCATTGTGACAAACCAAGCTGTCAATAACCTACTTTGGCATGTACTTATAGAGAAGGCGGCCACATCCTGTGACTCTGAGGCCACATTTTCAGGACCCAAAAATGAAGACAAGTAGATACAGCAGGTTTACCTCATCTTTCACCCCCAAACTGAGCTGTGTTTGCTGTGACACCCCAGGGCCTGTGCACTTTTGAATACATGGGAACATTAATCTTGATGATGCCCTGAGTGCATCTCACTCCGTGTTTTCTCTGAGAAACCACAATGAAACCTGTAATCACAACAGCTCTCCCCAATCACCACGAGAGAATAACAGGACATCGTGTTACCTCGTTCCTGCATGTAGTCTCAGGTCCTAATGTCAGCTTTGCTTTGAAACTAGTCATCCTTGTTAACAAAATTTTTAGGGGTGCCTGAAGTATCAGACACAGAGTTCCAGAAGGCCCCTTGTGTTTCAAATAGCTGCTACAGAGCCTACGTAACTCCAAGGATATCCTCACCAACCCTGACGATCCAGGGAAACATTGTGCTTGCCTGGAAGGGGTTCAAGCAGCAAATTGAACATTATATGAAAGCCAAGCCAGACAGACAAATAAAGTACAGATCCAAGCAGATCATTCACCCACACTCAGCAGTGGTAGGCAGAGAAACTCAGACAGAGCACAGTTCAATTGATGAGAACAGAGTGCAGAAAAAGAGGGAAGCTCTGACGAACTGTGGAAAAACTTTAAAGATCTTAATTTCTAGACAGTTTATTTTTTACTTTTTTTTTTTTTAATAGCTGCTTGGGATAAAATAAAGGAGAAAGGATAAATACGGTAGAGGTTTTTCAGAGGCTTACATCTAAAAAGCCAGTCCTGTGAATGGAATACTAAAAGATTCTTTAGATGACAGATTATCCTGGCTTTTAACAAAAATGTCCCCATAAGATTACCAAGAAAGGGCATTCAGTACTAAAAATGGCCGTTACATGAACATGTAATGAACAAAGCAGAGTCAGAATAAAACATCTAGTCCATGTAGTTTGGTTGAAGATGTTGTGCACATAGTGAAAAATTTGTTCAGATCACGCAGTGTATTAAAAGAACTATAAGTAGTCAATTGCAGACTCTTGTCACAAGATCAATTGGTGAATTCCTCTGTAACAGATGCACAAACGCTTGACTATAAGAAACAGGACACACAATAAAGGATATCTTAAAAAGGTGGTATTGCAAGAAAAGGACTAGAAAGCCAAACTTTAACAGGAAAGAAATAAGGTGGCTGTGATTACTATGTCACAAGAATCATAGATTCATAAAATGGTTTGGGTTGGAAGGGACCTTAAGATCATCTAGTTCCAACCCCCTGCCATGGGCAGGGACACCTCCCACTAGACCAGGCTGCTCAAAGCCTCATCCAGCCTGGCCTTGAACAATTCGAAGGACGGGGCATCCACAAATTTTCTGTTCAACCTGTTCCAGTGCCTCACCACAAACACANATGTCTTTCTTATGTTGGGGGCTCAACAGCTGGCCACAGTACTCCAGACGGGGTCTCACAAGAGCAGAATAGAGGAGGAGAATCACCTCACTCGACCTGCTGGCCATGCTTCTTTTGATGAAGCCCAAGATGCGGTTGGCTTTCCGGGCTGCAAGCGCACATTGCCAGCTCATGTTGAGCTTCTCATCAACCAACACCCTCAAGTCCTTCTCCTCAGGGCTACTCTCAATCCATTCTCCACCCAGCCTGTATTTGTGCTTGGGATTGCCGAGACCCAGATGCAGGACATTGCACTTGGCCTGGCTGGACTTCATGATGTTTGCATGGGCCCACCTCTCAAGTCTGTCCAGGTCCCTCTGGATGGCATCCCTTCCTTCCAGAGTGTCAACCGCACCACACAGTTTGGTGTCGTCGGCAAACTTGCTGAGGATGCACCCAATCCCACTGAGAACTCACTGAGTATTTGGGGAATTGGCACTGGTCAGTTAAAACTTACTTGAGTTAAAAATAATACAATTGTTTGTGCATGGGCACCCCAGAAGAAAGTGAAATGCTAGGAAGAAACATTGAACATCAGTTCAGGACACCTGGGATCTGGCAGGCAGAAGGTGAAAATGATTCCTGCTCTGGTGAGTAAGACCAATGTTTGTGATCGGTAATGATACTCCTGACGATGCTTCTCACTCTTGGACAATTCCTGAAGCAAGAAAGATATAGATGAAGACAGAGGCAGGCACAGGCTGTGTTAGAGCAACTTTAAGGGTTGCTCTATAAAATTTGTTGCAATTTCTGCATTTAATTTAATCATGTCCCAGTTCTTTCAAAAGCAAGGTCATGTTTCTCTGCATGTAGCTTTCTCCTTGTTTCCAGTGACACACTGGTGCTAAACAAAAACATGTGGAACAGTAACTAGGTGCAGGCTACAGCCAGTGAACATTAAGAAGTTCTTGTTACCTTATTTCATCATACAATTTCATTTCTTCTGGATTAGGATCAATTTTATTTAGCAGGATTGTTTGCTGTCTCTTCCTAAGAACATTTGAAAAACCAGGCTTGCCCCACCACTGTCCTCAAGCTGTGAGAGTCCACCTCCACCACTGCATCCAGAAACAGAGAATGCACCTCTATCACAGAGAGTATGTGTATGTGCGTGCATGTCAGTGTGAAGCATCTCCTAGCAACATTAGAAATCAAATTTGGCACTAATAAGCTTTTCTGGTGATGCTGAACTAAGTAATGGGATAAAGAGGCAATGGACATAATGAGGGAAAAGTCCCAAGACAGCATGGAGGAGTGGGATGAGGCTATGCTTGAGATGGGGTGGAGATGAAGTAGGAAAGCAGAGACAATGCAGAGATGCTCACTAAGTGCTAAGGGATACACTGAACTGAGAAGAAATACCAATGCAGCTCCTACATAATACATGATTAAGAAGAGATATTCATAAATATCTAGCAAGGGAGTTGCAATATACAGCTATCTTCATACCATGTATGAAGCCAAATGATCTCACACGTAGTGATTTAATTATGTCTAATATTATTTTTTTTTTCTTAAAACCATGAAGAAAATGAGCTCTGGCCACTCCCAAAACAAACAAACAAAAAAACTGGCTATCATACAGAAAACTGGAAAAAGTAGTAGTAATACATACTATAGCATCCCCATAACCTTTGCATCATGTCTTGTTTGATAGGCAAGTCACCTTCTGGAAAAAATGGAGAATGAGATAAATACTTCTTCCATTATAACAACCAAAACGATACAACTGTGCAAACTTTAGCCAACAGAATTCTTAAGGAGCTGAATTTTGTACATGTAAAGTTCAGTCGAGTGTGATGAAAAGATTAATTCAGTATTTTGCAGGGACAGATCCAGGCACACACTATCAGTGTGTTGGGGCAACACCTATCTTTCATTAGTACTAGTGAGGGTTCATGCCAGGTAGGATTAACGCTGTTCCTCCTCCCTCAGCCCCACCTGTGCTGCCTGCTCACATGCAGGATTGAATATTTGCCTCCCTCCCTCCCCTCCAGGACCCACTCACCCACCACATGCTGGGTCAGCCCTGTTTGTACAGTTCCTAGCACAATGACTCACGGATGCAAGAGGGCTCCAAATCATTCATCATAGAGGAATCAGGACTCATACTGGCACCCTCTTACAGCATAACTGCCAGTAGTGGTTGTGTTCTTAGATTATAATACTATGACCTTAACTGTTCATAGCATTATATCCCTTGTGCTTTGCAAGACTCAGCATATGCTTCTAAAGATTTCCTTTCCAGCTTCAGTAAGGACCGCGATTATTAGAAAATTCTGCAGTATCCCTGTTTACCCTTCATTCTTGCAATGTTTTTGCAATGGTGTAGTTGTTACAGGCTTTGAGAGCTTTGAACTAATTTAGTAATAGGCTCTGATTTAATGAATCTTTTCTAGTTTTATGTAGAAAAAATTTATTCTTTGAAGTGTTTCTTTCAGTTGCTAACTCTCCATATCCCCTGGATTATTCAGAAGTAAAGACAGGATGGAGACTGTGGGAGTGGTGTCATCTAACTACTTTAAGTGACCTTAAGTACTTAACTCGAGTGCAAGCCAGAGGACCAAAATTAGGAGTTTATGTCCCCAGAAGAATCCAAAAGAGAGGGAAGTCATCCTGGCAGGGATCAGGAAATAAGGAGCATCTATGTGAAATACATTCACCAAGCATAATATCACCCCCTCCCATCCATTTCATCAATGATCTTTTAGTCCTGACTTTTCTTTGATGGTACTTGTCTTGCATTTCCTTTTGCTCGTGTATATATCACCTATATTCATTGCTATCTGTCACATACAGTCACTTCTGGTTTTTTATAAGCTGTTTTGCTATGCCTGTCACCAAGAGTACAATGAGAAGTACTTCTCTCTCAAGGAAACACTGGCACTTCTCTAGCTTGTTCATTGTGAAAAAGTCAGCACAGCATAACTCCACTTTGTCAAAGAAATGCTCTAAAGACTGATTGCTACTAATGTTCATAGTATCTTGACCTCAAAACATGTATCAGTGAGTTCCCACAAAAGCCCTGACTGATTTAATTAGAAAAAAAAATAGCCATATTCTTCAGGTAAATGAGAGGATACATGAATACATGCATCCATCACCATTTTTTTTGTCAAAAAGAAGCATCTTAGGGAGAACTGGAGCCTTTTACGATCATGTGGTTTCGCTTTGCAAAGCATTTATCACGGATCTCATGTCATAAATATCTTTTAACAACTTTATGTTTTCTACGCTTCAGCAAACTCAACTTACTGCTGATGATTGAGAGGGGTCTGGATGCTTTTGATGTGGTGCCACTAATGGGCGTTTCCCCTTGGGAAGTTTCCAAAAGAACTTTTTTTTAGTGGAGTTTGCTGGTTTATCACGATCTGATGGAAACAGTCCCATTTTAACAAGACCTGTCAGGTATGTCTTGCTTGTTCTCCCCTGGCAGATTGCTGCACTCGTGCATAGGCAGCGCACAGTCCCAGGGCAGGCAGCAGCTAGCTGTATTGTTGTAGATCAATAATTCTCCTGGGGGATTTTGAAAATAAGAAAATTCATTTAGGGATTTCTGGAATTCAAATAAAAACCATTTCTGACGTTTGAAAAACTTCCAGGCAAAGAAGGTACATGTATCAGGCCCAGGGAAATTTCCACATTGTCAATCAGAAAATTTGAATATAAGTTATAATTTTGGATAGTAGATTCAAATGCAGCAGACACATTTCTAAATTTGTTTGTTTACCTCTGCCAGCACTAAAGAGTAAAGATAGACAGATATACCTGTAAAGATAGCCCAAATGCCATACAGTCTTTCTAAAACCCTTTATTTCCCCAATTCTGCCTCATGCTGCTTCTTCTCGGGCATCCTATCTCACCCACTAGTTACTCCATTTACTCTTTGCTCCGAACTTTTATTTCACTCCAGATTTTTATCAGTGTAACTGGTTTTGATGATGCAGTTTTCAAAGACATTTAAAGGGAAACCAACATCATTACTGTGGTTCCCGATGGCCTCGCTGCCTCTGCTGTTTCTTCCCCACGTACCACCTGTGGGAATTAGAAACCGCTCAAATGGGGAAGCCAGCAGGAGGCAGTGAGATACCTGCACTGCTATGTGAGAAGAGACTGGGGAACCAGCTCAGCCGCTTGACACCGGCTGTTCTCACCACTGTACTTTTAGCTTGCTCCGTTGCTCTGTCTTGGCGTGCTCCAGCTAGTTCTCTCCCAGGCAAAGTCTAAGTATGGCTCTGGGGATAGTTCACTCCAGAGACCCTTCTAAAAGGCAATATGGACAAATATTACATCAGATTTTGTTCCTGTCCTCCAATGTCCTCAGATTTTGCACTCTAAAACAGATCCCACGCTCTCCCTAGCTCCCCCTCCCGAGGACTTACAGCACATAATCTCCATTTCAGGTTATGAAAACACAATTTGGTGAGCTGCAATACAGAGCTTGTACTGTTTTAGATACCATGAACTGAAGCACAACAAACACTCATTAAATCTTAGGCACACTGTACGAGGCCTGCAGAATCCCAGGAAAAAGAATTATATATGTGATGCAGCTGCAATGTCTTGCCCACGCTTACGTAGAAAATCTATAGCAGGCCAGAGAATCAAACACAGGTCTCCCAAGGTACAGATTATAGAGTCTAACTACCAAATCATCCTTCCTTACTAAGGTATAAAACTCAATCTTCATAGAATCATAGGGTTG
>VXBH01003134.1:33757-44221 GCA_013400035.1 Rynchops niger | reverse complement strand
TATGATTCTATGATTCTATATCTTCAGTGCTCTGTGACCACATATTTTCAGGTAGAGCATGGTTGGACATCACCATGGAAAACCTGCCTGAAAATCTTTGTTTCACCACAAAATCCTAGTTTTCGGGACTTAAAAGTTTACAGAAAACTAAGTTCTTTAAGCAAGGTAATAACCTTAGTTCCTCTGTCCTTACAAATGCCAAATAATCGGGAAAGTACCTTTTTTTTTTTCCAACCTTACGAAAGTTTTATGGACACAGTCTTGCTTAGTATAATTAAATGTCGGTCAAGGCAGCTAAACACCAGGAGGAAGATTTAATTGCCTATGCATAGTCACCTAGAGCAACTTCTAATACCCCTCAATCTCTGGACACATGTATGAGACCTTGGGACCCATGTATGGGACTATGGGACCAAAGACAGAAGATCTACAGGAGATTAACACCCTTCTGGAGAGGAAGCAAGAGGCTGGGGGAAGGAGGCAGGGTGAGCTAAAAATGTCACAAAGTGCTGACACTTATGTAAAAGTCTTGTACCTACAAATAGTCTGTGGACACAAGAGCATGGCTTAGTCACCAAAATATAGGGAGTTTTATATGGAGCTAAATACCTCCCTGGAACATTAATTAACCTCATTAGGAAAACACTTATCTTGCTAAATATCAAACCACACATTTTGGAAGGGTTGACCCAAATTCACATACAGGTCCACAGCAGAAGCTGTAACAGAATTTGGGAAACCTGGCTCCCTTTCTCGAGAGTTTTCATCTGCCAGCATTCAACGTGGCAAAACACCAGACTTCTGTCACTCTAAGAAGCAGCTGGGTATTGGGCAGAAGTGTCTTCAATTTATATGCTCTGGTCTTACTCCAAAACCAGTGGTCATCTCAGTTCAGCCTAAAAGATGAATGAAGGTTGAAGTAACTGATTACGGTTCTTCTTTTATATCCATGTCTAGCAGCCATAAATAAATAAAGGTTTTGATGACAATGCTGAGTGTTTGACCTTATCATCATGTGTTTCAAGGTTTCTAGTCACCTGGACATCATTTTAACAGGCAATCTAGGATATCCATTCCCCACCCTACATATTTCACATTAAGCAGGTCAAAAGAACTTGCCAACACAAACTGCTGACCCAATAAAAGAAGAGAAGAGTGAGAGAGGGAATTAGAAGTTTTTCAAAACTGACATTGGAGATCTGGTTGATGCCCAAAGAGTCTGCACATGAAAAATCATAGGTGATATGAAGATGCTTGATTAAAATATAACAGAAGGCTAAGTCTTATTTATACATGCAAGCAACTACTCTGATTATTAGATGATTCCAGGTTGGACATCAGTGTTTCTGGTTTTTGTTTATTATTATTTTTAAGTTATTACTAGCATTCTCAAATGAGCCTGGTCTCACTTCTATACTTAAATGCAACTATAGTTTGAGACTACCTTCTAGCAACGTTTCTTCTTGCCCTCCTTACAATTACCCATGACTTTTGTTCATAGAAACATAATGAAAATATAGAGAAAAAAAGGAAAGCCTTAATTAATTCCAATTTCAGTGGAATTTTGACCAGTATATTTGGGAAATATAACTTTGCAGTAATTCAACTCAATCCAGGATATAACAGGACAAAGCTTTATTGCTATTCTTTGTGCTATCCATCAACAATTAGAAAGCTCAGTCACAGATAAGTCTTTACAAGGCACTTCACCTAAGCATCATGTCTATGTATGATTCATGACAGTCAAAAACATGTGCCTCCATGGTAACACAGATATTTGATGTAGGCCATGAAGCTAATCCAACCCTAGGGCTGTATCCCTAGTTATGACAGACACAGTTTGCCAGCTGAATGTCTGTCACTCTTCTGCATTTCTCATTTTCTCTTTTGTGTATCAATTTGTCCTTATTTTCCCCTTGGGAAGACAGGACAAAGAGTCGGTGCCAATCAATCACTAAAGGAACTCTTGTCCTATCAGCACAATTTTGAGTACACTCAGTGTCACTCGAAGTTCTTAATATGCCCACCTTCTGATTGTGTTGGTGCTACAGTAACATATATGCACCAGATATATGGAAAAGAGATACACCGGGAGAGGTGATATCTCAGTATGGTAGTGCACAAAGTATTTTGCTCTTTATGTTATTATAGAACTTTTTTGCAGTCAATTGACCAAATCAAAGGTCGTCATCTAATCCCAGTGTCTCATCCAAACTGTTGTTTCTCATGGATATCTGGTACAAGCTTAGACTAATATAAGCATTCAGGTATGAAATACAGAACTGAAAATCCAGAAGGAAGCTTTATGTAGTTTAGGCCATGTACAGCTTGAAGATTGATATTGGAGTGAAACAGCTAGCTGATGTTTGTCTTCATCCTGACTTGTACAAGTGCAATTCCACTCAGAGGTAACAGAAATAAAATTCAGATTTTATGATTCCGATTCTTAAAAAAAAAAAAAAAAACAACAAAAAAAAAAACACCAAGCATATTACTGCATTTTGTCATGCCTTTTCAAAGTAATGTGTTTATTGAACAGTCATAAATACAAGTTGCCCTTCCTAGCAATTGATCCAGATTACTGATCCTTATTGAATTAATCACTAGAATTTCAGTGGTAATGGTCTGCTGGGTGAGTGGGGTCTATATGATTTAGATGAAGATACTATGCACCATATATCAGCTGTTTGGACCAGCAGAAAGTAACTCAACTTGTGATCAGTGAATGACTGATGTTTCATCCAAAACTGGAAGATTATTTGTGAAACATTATAAGAGCTTTTTTTTTAAACACCATAGTCATATATGGTTGGCCAGTACATGCCAGCACTTGCAGGAAGGTATAGGTGAAAATGTTGCCAGTTCTTGCAGTCAGAAAGAGTCAGGAGCCACCTCTGAGCTTCTGTCAGTGCCTAAGTCAAATGTTTGTAATTCTAACAGTAAAAAGGTCATCTACTAAACTGAAGAAATACTGTTTACTGTAAGTGTTAACTTCTTTTTTTTTAATCATCTCTCGTGCTGCAGGGTAACCTACAGTTGTTATCTTGCAGCTTCTTCTTTCCTCCTACCTCCCTGCTATGTTTGTTTCTTTAAAAGGTGAGGAGACCAGTTGACTGTGGAATTCTGGAATACCCAGAATTTAAGCAGAAAACTTGCTTAGAAACAGTGTCTTATATCACTTTATCCAGATAACCCAAAGCTTGTACTGAGACACGAACACCTTGCAGGTGTAAAGCTAAATGCCGAGTCAATCTGAATATGCCCTGGCAACCCTACCAATGGATGATTTTATATAGAAAGCACTAAGGTCAATGTGATACCTGCACTCAGTTTTACGTGAAAGTGAATAATGGCCTGGGATTTGGTCTGAATTTAGTTTTATAAACTATGAAGATTTTTAGGAGCTTTTTAGCTGGTAGAGAGCTATGGGAATCTTGCCAATTGTGTGTCTGCTCTGCAACGGGTTTTAAAAGTAGTAGAGAAATTACTTTGCATGAAGTCAGAAAAGGCAGGACCTATCTTATTTCTTAACAGATGGACAAAGCTGAAGAGATTTTGCAACACTCTTTTCCCCATAAGGTGTTTATTTGTTGCATTTATAGAAACCTATGGGAAAGGGGTCTGTGCTGAGCTGTAGTTGGGACTTTGATTTTCCTCACCTGCTTTGTGAGAGTACATGGTGGCTTATGTAAGGAAACACTAAAGTGACAGAGTGAATATTTCATATTTTGAACTTTAGAGCTTACCTAAAATCCTTTCAGTCTGCCTATGCAGGGAGCTACATCGATATGATAACCTAGCTACCTATTTTAATGATACATTCTATGACCAGAAAAGCCATATGGCACCTTTTTGTCCTCTCTGCAATGAAACCTAAGGAGGGGAAATTCAAGCTATTGCAGAAGATTAGAAAGTGGTAAAAATTCTCAGATGCTCTGAATGAAAATTTGGAAAGTTGGCTGCAAATATCATTGCATAGCCCCTGACCGTTATTTTTAATCTCTCATTGACAAGAAAAAGCTTGCTGAGAGCTGGGACTTGTTATCTTCGCTTTATGGGCCACTGCTTGCGGAATAACTGGGCTGATAAAGCACTGGTGGTAAGTCAGTTGGGAAGGAGAAATGGACAACAGAGCCACACAGAGCACGGAGTGTGAGGATGAGAGAGAAAAGTGCTATTAATGTTTCTGGCAAGGAATAGAGATTTCTTCATCAGTGGAAGGAGTCCTTGTGAAATAGAAAGTCATAAAATTTATTTATTTACTCATTTATTTTGATGTCCTAATTCAGAGTGGCATGAGCTTGCTTTCCTTAAATCCAGTTTGATGAGAAGTGAGATAAGAAGTTTTGAAATGCATTTCCAGGGAAAGGTTGCTATGTTTCCTTTTTATTTTACATATATTACCATGCCTGCTATGAGTATTGATATCTGAATATCTCAGTCTTTGATGTATTCATCTACATAGCTCCCCTCACATTACCAGCTCCACCCCACCCCCCAACCTCTGGAAAGGAAAAGCAGTGGAGGTAAAGACGGAAGGACAATGGACATAATCTGCCTTTCAGTGGCTTCAAACCTAAGCTGTCAGGTTTCTCAGACAAGGGCTTTTAGATATCCAGGACCATGGAGTGGAAATGAGAGCTTCAACTCAAGCCCTCTTTACGGAGAGCACAAACGTTGCGTGACATTTTAGTGAAGACTGGTCTTCAGTCTTCAGTCTGAGTCAGCAGAGCACTCCGAATCATATGCAACAGAACTTTGTGCAAATAATACCTGATGTAAAAGTCATTCACATTTCAATTCTTCTGTTTACGTGGGTTTTAAATGGCACCCCTTGGACTGATAATATTTTATGCTATTCATTTCCCTGATTTTAGGAATGAAGCCTACTTTGTTTTATCTAATGGTGGACACTAACATCAAAACTTGCACCAGTCTTAAAAAGTTAAAGTTGATGGAAGTTGAAGAAAGTTAAATTCCACTTCTGCCTGGAGTACCAGTTTGCAGTTACACTTAAGGTTTCGGTTTGCTCTGTTCATTGACTTCTTTCATGGAAGTAGGGCGTATGTTTATTTATTTATTTCACTGGGAGCAAGCTAATTAGCTCAGCTCACCTATGTGAAGAACAAGCAGAAGCTTTGCTGGATAGTATGTATGTGAGGTGAGCATTAAATTCCATTACTTTGCCTCATAGTGAAAGTTTAGTATCTGAAATCCACTGGGATTTTAGTCAGAGTTTTAAGGTATATTAACTTCCCCATAGTAAGGATTTACAAGAAAGACCAAGGCAAAAACAGCAAATGGGATAGGAAGGTGACATTATACTCAGTTCATGGAAGCAAAAGGGTCACTAGCTCATAGAATTGTCAACATTTTTGACACAGATAATTCTGAAAACATTCACCAGTTTGATATCCATCTGGACCTAATGAGATTCGACACAGCAGACCCCCTTGAACTTCCATCCCCAGAATGTTTTCACCTTGCCTTTTGGATGTGTTCACAAGGGAGATGTGTTGGTCCTTTCATGTCAGACCTTAATTGGAGCCTATATTCCCTTCCTCACTGCATCTGTTTCACTAGGGACTTTCATCAGACGAAGTAAAGCGCTTTTTCACTCTCTCAGTCCCCTTTAATGCAGAGTATTCAGCTCTTTCTACAAAGCGTCTTCATTTTCTTTTCTGCTGTTTTTGAGGTCTCCCACTCATTCTACTATTGAAATGTTGTCTTTGTTCAGTCTGTCCTCTGTATTAGCTTCTCCTTGTGCCTGGTTCTGTCTGCTCCTATGTGAGTTTCCATTGGAGGGGACAGTAGGGCTCATGCTTCCTTTTGCATTTCATTCTGGCTTTCTACATTTATGAATGTATTTTTCATCAGCATTGTATAATGTGGGAGATTTTATCTTTCCTCTTTTTGTCTGTTCTCCACAACTATTCCTGAACCTTCATCTCTGTTTCCCACATTTTTCAGACACAGAGATCCACTTTTTTTATTACCCCAAGTCTTTCTCTCTACTTAGTCCCGCTTGCCTCATGACTTTTGCTTTGTGAGTCCTTTTCAGTGAGTACTCCTTTTCCCTGCACCCTTTGTTCATTTGCTTTTTTTCTCCCTTGTTAACTGCCACACAAAGCCATCTTTCAGTAGACAAAATGGTCCCTATCGGTCTGCTAATTGTGTTGGCTGTACTCATAAAAATGGTATTAGGAACCAGAAGATTTGAACTTGCTTGGTGTTTCTCAGTCATTATTGTGGCTCAGATTTTGGATCTCAGCTGAGCAAATCATGTAAACATCTGCTGGTTTCTGCAAGACTGCTATTCCAGTTGATTTGATTCAATTCGATTTGATCCAATTCGACTCTACATAGAGTACTGTAATTCCCATCTTACCACAGTGTTTAATGACTTCCAATACTGCAGAGACCAACTAACATCTATCTCTTAAGGGTGATACTGCTTCTAAGCTTCACTGGAGTCAGCAGTGCTTTGTTTTGGTCAAATCCTGTGCTGAATTATGATCTTCTGTGTAACCATGTATGCTTCCAAACCATAGTCAGAAACAACTGTGCACATGTAATAGGCTAATTTTATCAACTGCCTTTTTACAAACTAAGAATTCAACTGTATGTAACCACAATAATAATATGATGACAATGTTGAAGAAAAATCTATGATATGCAAGCCGAAAGCTTTTGCCTTATTTTGCTTTGTCCATATTTCTGCAGTGCTTGGACTGCAGTATAAGATTTTGAACTTAGCAGTGTCATTATAAGCCATTATGTAAAATACATGGTCATGTTTGAATACAGCTTGGATTTCAGTTATATTTTTAAAATGTAACTTTTAAGTTACTGTTTCGAAAGCTGCAATAAACAATTTTATAGTGATTGACTTCTGAATACAGCCTTTAATAACACTGAAATGTTGAGAGACAATCTGACTTTACTAGGTTTTACCGTGCCTGTTAGGAAAATCACTTTCAAACTCATAAAATGAATGAATTTCATAAAATAGGAAATTTGTTTTAGATGTATAATTTAACACATATTTGAAAAGATTCAAATGGTTACTTGTAGGAAAGAGAAGCAGAAAAGGCTCAATCCTAAAATTGTGTTCAGCATTTATCCCAAAAGAAAGGCAGCCAAAATAGAGGCTACCACTCTTGAGACTCTAAGATAGCTAGATAGATCTGACTATTCATTTAGATTGCATTACAGATCGAAGCATACCTTCCAAACTGGGTGTAAAAAAACGATCCTGCTACAAGAAGGTGCACTCTGATAAAAAAAATTAATAATTACTTTTCTAAAGTGTCTTCCTCACACAATTAACAGGCCATTACTGTCAAATACTCAGGACTTGTATGCAGGTTATGTAGCATAGTGTAGTGAACTGAGAAGAAACAAAGTGCAAGAATTTTTTCCAGCCAGCCTGATTTTGTAGCATCTGCAGTGTCCTGTACTTTTACTATCATGTCACTTGTGCTACCCAAAGTTGCTTGACCCTAAAATCCAGATGTAGGATGAGATGTGTCAAACCACCAGACCAAGGCTCTTTGGAAAGATTCAGTGTTGTAGGCAGAGAAAGACTGGTGTCACTTCACATACATACACTACTGTCTTTCAATTGCTCTAACCATGCAAGGGCAGGTATAGTAACTCTGTTTTGAATGCTTAGTGAGGCAGCCTTCTAGAGGCTCTTCCAACCAAGAGCACACATCTGAATTAGTCCTCAAGACTTGCTTTAGCTGGTTGTTTTCAGTGGGAGCTGCTGGATTCAGAGCTTCCTGAAAATTTCCTCTTTGTGGTAACAGCTAAATATTTCTGATAATCTGGTCAATACTTCAACATGAAATGATGTTTGTGTAACTATTATGAACAATAAGTAACACCAAAAACTCCAACATGGGTGATATTTGAACTTTAAGATTTTTTTAAATCCTGCAAGAAAATAACTATCCATGAACAGCAGAAGTTGAGACTGAGATAGATACCAGCTTTTGAACAAATAGTAGAGCCTCCTCTGCTTTGGGGAAAGATGGAGGAGAATGGATATGCTGAAAGAAGTCCCAGTGCAAAGTCACATTGTTCTGAGTAAGACTTTCTAGAATAAAAAAAAACACAAAGAAAATCAGATGTGTGCATGAACCAGCTTAGACCAGCATCAGAAACAATCCCTAAAAAGAATTTTTTGTATAACTCATTCAGTTTCTCACTTGTAGTTCAAAAACAAAATGTCTAAGTTACTTTTTCTTAAAAAAATCACCTCCCTTTGTTTCAGCACCTTCTGCCTAAGCACTTCAGCATATTGCATTATGCACACTGTGAAATTTGAGTGTGTAAATCTTCCCTCTGCACGGAGTCCTTGTTTTTTTGTTTATAAAAAATAGAGTGTAAGGGGACATAAAACGTAAGTGAATCAAGCCCTCAGCTAGCATTTAATTGATAAGAACTAAAGCTAATATTAGATAACAAATAAATGGTCTGTTGCACAGGCATTTAATTAAACACCAAATTAATGCAGTAATGACCTACTGGAACTAACAGCCAGAAATGCTTTACTGCAGGCAAGCATCTGGAATGTTTCACCTTTTTTTTTTTTTTTTTTTTTCTTTCCTCCTGTACAAATACATTGAAAAGACATACATTCATTTTTAATACTTAGTCTGGAGGGCTTCTGGTTTGTCCTTTACTCTGTCCGAAACCCTGACCTCGCTGGACACGACCAATCTTTGCCTATGCCTCTTTCCTGATAGGCATAGCAAACGAACGGTAAGTTGGTGTTCCTCTCTCTTCCCCCTCCAAACCCCCCTTCTGTATCATTATCTAGTTGAAACTCAGCCCCGAACACCTTGGGTGATTACACACTGCCCAGAAGATTAATTGCAGACAGTACTTTGAATAATGGTCTCAGGTAAGAAGCTTACTATGCTGTGGAGAAGGCACTGAAGTCAATACATTTCTTTATCTGTACAAGTCCATGTCTATAAAAGTGCTTTCAATCATACGCCAGAATATCTGAGAGGTGGGGGAGATTAACTTTGCTCAGACCTACTCAAAAGGCTTTCTGTCAGCTCTCTCTCCAAGCCAAAATATGCAAGAGAGTCTCTAAGGGTGCCTTAGTCATACCTTGCCATCCTCTGCTATGCCTTTGGATGAAGTTATTCCTGTATTACAAAGTAAACTTGTGTGGTTATTAATTAGTGTATGAGTTAGTGACCCTGGATTCAACCCGCCTCTCTCCGGACGTTGAGCTGAGTCAGGTCCATAGTCTTCCTGGTTTCCTCTGCAGTCGGTGGAGAGAGATCGCCACCTCCCTCCAGTGGCTGGTGTTAAAACTGGGTAAGCTCCACCTCTACTGGCAGTGCCTTGGTCTCCATACGGGATGCAGAAGCATCCCACGTGGACCATCCCAGCTAAATACTGATGGTTAAACTAGATGTTCCAGGGCCTATGTGTCTTTCCAAAAAAAGCCTGGCATTTTTGTAGGTATTAAAGTAGAACTGGGATATAGACATCCAACTTCTAGGCCAGTCTTATCCCAGTTTCAGGCCTCTCTAGTTTCTGTGGTTAAAAAAGGACATCCCCATGTGGAACAAGTACCTTCATCTGCCCATTGAAGCACCATTTCAGGTCATATATCCATGTAAGTGTATGAGGTAAGAACTGAGGAGGCAATACCTCTGCTTCAGTTGTCATCTTACTAATTATGGTCTGAACGACAGAGGAAGTGAAGGGACAGGTCTTCCATTGTATTCCCACAGTCAACAAAGGATTTAATGAAAGTTAGGTGCATAAATTATTCTAAAACTTGGAGCTAAACTCAAGGTCTCACAAAGCGTGCGCAACACAAGATTTGAACCATATCTACCTAAACATATTACTCACCACACCGCATTTTCTCTTCACAAGTGATTTTGTGTCACCAGGATTTGCCTCTTTATTATCTATGAGCTACACAGGCCAAGATGGAAACAGAATCAATCTTACATTTAGCAATCTCTGGTGTTCTCATCTTCAGTTTTCAAATACATCAGGCTACACTGAAAAAAATGTTGATATAATACTTATTGCAATATGTTCCCATTAGGAGGAAAGCCAGTTTTGGAGCAGGAGTTGAGAGATCTATTTTACAAATCTACATTTGATTGAGTGATATAGGTTTGCTGTATTATCAATAGAATACTAGTCAAAACAGTCAAAGAAGTCAAGAACACCATTCATTTCACGTTAAAACAGACACTTGCATTTGGAGGACTGAATAATGCCCTGGACTCCATTCTCTATATTGACTAGGTCTTCACTGCCCATTGCTTAGATTAGAAACATGAAGTGAAGTGAATTTATCAAAAACTTGGTACTAGCATAACAGTTCTCCTAGTAATGACAATAATAATAGTAATAACAGTAATAGTAATTAACAGTAATAGTAATAGCCATGACAACAATAATAAAGAGCTCTGTGAG
>VXBH01003134.1:15854-27986 GCA_013400035.1 Rynchops niger | reverse complement strand
TTTTTCAATAACATTTTTTTTTTTTTTTCTATTCATAAATATTTTTCCTTCGGATTATTTTTAACTTACCTAGCGACTGAAATTTTCCCTACTGTCATAATTCTCATGTCATTCATTTGAAAATCAGATGCTGTTTTAAAAGGACATATTCAGAAGAACGTCAGCTTTTTAAAAGATGCTATTTAATATCTTTGTTTCAGGAAAGCATGTGGCAGTGATAATTACCTGAATTTGATGATCTGTGTAGCTAACAACATTGCATTGTTCTGTGTCAGTGGTAAAAACAGTGCCCCCACAGTACCCTGTGAAATGTCCCATTGCAGTAATATCAAGCTGTCATGATTTCGTAAAATGCAAATGAAGATTTGTTTCACTACTGTTCTTTGGATACCAGTAAGGGAAACCTATAGAATGGAAAAAAAGCCAAAACAAAACCCTCATGCTCTACAGAACAGCGAAAACACAGACTCAGGCTGTGGGGCAGGTTGTTTCCAGAACTCACCTTACAGTAGGTGAGTCTTCAGAATAAGGAGAACATCTAAATCCAAGAAGCAGAAGAAAGACAAAATGACACACAATTTCAAAAGGTAGCCACCGGTTGGGTTTTTTTTTTTGTTTTTTTTTTTTTTTTTTTTTTTTTTTTTATTTCCTAAATTGATGCCTTGAGTTTGCTCAGTAACCTGATGCTGCAAATGTCTTTTCTCTTGCTTGCCTAGACAGATAGGCCGTGTCTCATCTACCGCAACTGCTGTTGTATGGTATTTATTTTCCTGCCACTACACATGATCTGGTTTAATCTCTGTGGGCAGCACTGAATTCTATTAATCCACCTCTCCAGACACAGAAAGGTACTGATTCACCTGAATGCTTATATCCCAAATATACAATAGCCAGCCCATTAAGCTGTTCACAGAAAGGCCAAAGAAAAGTAATATCAGAATTTTCTTAGAAAGAATCCAAAGGTTTCAGGTGGAACATACTAGAAGGACTATTCAAAGCCTATTGGATTGACTGCCACTGTATTTAATTAAACACAGTGGTAGACATAAGTGCATTTCCTGTACATTCCTTAAAGAGGAATTCCAGTGTGGTAAACATTTCAAAGAAAGTGTTTTTGGGGGCATATATTTCTTTCTAGCTGATGTGCAGCAGAAAGTCATAACTTTGAATAATCCAGGAATAGAGCCAAAATGCCACAACTTGATTATGAATGAAATGCCATCTCGATTCCACATTCAGGCTGATCGACAAAAGTCACTAGAAGACTTCATGCCTCCATATCACCTATAAAGTTAGCTGATGGTAATAAAAATGTCCTTCCAATACGGGCTTTTTTTTTCCCTATGTAATATTTCTAAATCTCTGTTAGATCTTAGGACAAATAATGTTATTATATAGCTTTCTTTTGTAGAGAGCACTGTTTGGACCAGGTATTTTAGTTGAACTGTCTTCCCATTTTCAAACTAAGACAGCTTGCTATTCTCTGAAAACTTCTCACAAACTATTTTTTACAAAGCATTTTTATGCTAAAGTGTAAATTTAATTCCCTTTGCTGAAAATTGCTTATCTTCATTCTTGTTGTTAGACCTTCCATGTTATTACTGTGTCCCACTTCACCTTGCAGAGCCTCATATGTCCCATGAAATCTTTCAAAGGCACTACAGTGTTTTCTTGCAGGGACACTTTTCTGCGTTCCATGCATATACTTGATATCCTCTCCTTAAGATTCCCTTTCAGTGCACGCTAGAAGACGTTCTTGAACTTGTCCACAGCTATTTCTAATTTGTCTGATCTTCATCAGTCAGTTTAAAGGAGCATAAAATGTCATCTGGCTCATCCGTCACCATGTGTGTATTAATGTATTTATCTGATTCACTTCCTCTTGCTCATCTAGGCTTGATGCAATTCTGAATCTTTCAGATCTCCTAATTTATTTCAGTCACTCTTTGGGCTTACTGAAGTTGAATTTCTCAGGTGGACTAGTCTGAAATGATGCCATGCTCTAGCAGTTCTATAAGCAATTATCATCTTAATAGCCTGTAAGCCCTGTGTTGTATACTCTCTTTTGGTCTGCAGCCAGGCAAATAAGTCTATTTACCCCCAAAAGTCTTTGCTTTTTTTATGGAAGCAGGAAAAGAAGCAAAGCAAAGAAATAAAAAGAGGGAAGAGAAATCTACCTTCACCAGGTAGCTTGGCAGAGCCACCACTTTAGATTGGCATGACTGCTGATGATTCAGCCACATCACTTTGCTTTGGACACACCACACCTGTATCTGTGCTGTGATCCATGGTAACTGATCCATTTCATTATGGATAACCCGAGTAGTATGTCTGGTTTACTTTATCAATAAATGACCTAACTCAAAGTCTAGCCCAAGTTGAGCTCAACCTCGCATGAAGCTAGAGAAAAAAATTGCCGAACTTTTCTTCCACTCTTTGCCACTCTGGTTTGGGTCAAAGGACCTGGTTTAATGAGAGGATATTTCACCTCACCTAAATTTAGGAGACTGAGACATAGGTGCTAAGCCTGAACCGCCATTGAGGCTATTTTTATAGTCAGAAGAAATGGATCTGGCTGCCTCCAGAGGGTGACTGTCTCTACAGGAGACGCCTCAGCTGCTAGCTCTGAGTAAGCAAGGGTAGGTTTACTCTCATTAAATATTAGTTTCTCAAGTACATGTGCCTATATCTGAAGAAGTCCCTATAGGTTCTTTTTATACTCAGCATGGAACTAACCAACACACTTGATATGTAGTTTGTGGAGTTCTTCATTTCAATCTTAAACCGGAAACTTGCATTTTGTCTTCTGGCCTCTACTGTGATCTCTACCAGCTGTGTTTACTCAATCTCCATTTCATACATAAAGAATTAAGTGAGATGGAACTTCTCCTTACAGAACTGGGCAACTTAAAAAAAAAAAAAAAAAAAAAAAAAAAATTGTATTTTAATTTTTATAATCAAAATNGTTGAATTTCTCAGGTGGACTAGTCTGAAATGATGCCATGCTCTAGCAGTTCTATAAGCAATTATCATCTTAATAGCCTGTAAGCCCTGTGTTGTATACTCTCTTTTGGTCTGCAGCCAGGCAAATAAGTCTATTTACCCCCAAAAGTCTTTGCTTTTTTTATGGAAGCAGGAAAAGAAGCAAAGCAAAGAAATAAAAAGAGGGAAGAGAAATCTACCTTCACCAGGTAGCTTGGCAGAGCCACCACTTTAGATTGGCATGACTGCTGATGATTCAGCCACATCACTTTGCTTTGGACACACCACACCTGTATCTGTGCTGTGATCCATGGTAACTGATCCATTTCATTATGGATAACCCGAGTAGTATGTCTGGTTTACTTTATCAATAAATGACCTAACTCAAAGTCTAGCCCAAGTTGAGCTCAACCTCGCATGAAGCTAGAGAAAAAAATTGCCGAACTTTTCTTCCACTCTTTGCCACTCTGGTTTGGGTCAAAGGACCTGGTTTAATGAGAGGATATTTCACCTCACCTAAATTTAGGAGACTGAGACATAGGTGCTAAGCCTGAACCGCCATTGAGGCTATTTTTATAGTCAGAAGAAATGGATCTGGCTGCCTCCAGAGGGTGACTGTCTCTACAGGAGACGCCTCAGCTGCTAGCTCTGAGTAAGCAAGGGTAGGTTTACTCTCATTAAATATTAGTTTCTCAAGTACATGTGCCTATATCTGAAGAAGTCCCTATAGGTTCTTTTTATACTCAGCATGGAACTAACCAACACACTTGATATGTAGTTTGTGGAGTTCTTCANTTGTGGAGTTCTTCATTTCAATCTTAAACCGGAAACTTGCATTTTGTCTTCTGGCCTCTACTGTGATCTCTACCAGCTGTGTTTACTCAATCTCCATTTCATACATAAAGAATTAAGTGAGATGGATCTTCTCCTTACAGAACTGGGCAACTTAAAAAAAAAAAAAATAAATAAAAAAAAATTGTATTTTAATTTTTAGAATCAAAATCTTGGATTCTTGATATGAAGCAGATGGAAAAATAAGGTGGGATGGATGTGATTTCCAGCATAACAACTCTGAAATCTTTTGTGTTTTCAACAGCAAAAAAATAATGCTAAAAAGATGTTTGAAGAAAACACTAGATACTATGCATTTCCACATTTCCAGGGGTTCCCAAGCCACTTCACAATTTGCTGTTTGCTTTCTTGTTTAGTCAAATTTGGACTCTTTCCCCCACAAGACACAATTTCAATAGGATAGAGATTTCTCCCTTCCTCTTACCTTGCACATATATAGTGAGAAGGACAGATGTGAGCTTCAATGCAATTATCAAGACAAGGCAGAGCTCTAAAATATAAAAACATTGATTAGCGTCCCGTTTTCCACTGCTCCTAATAACCTCCACAAAAGTGGGCTCCTTAGGGAGATTTGACAAAATTGAGAAATAAAGAAGAGTTTTATTTAAATTTGTTGGAGATATTTTTGCTGGCAATAAAACATGTACCTTCCCTTCCATGTAAATAAGCTCCTTTTTCTGCTATTTTTATAATACTACTCTGGTGCATCAGCTGAAGCTGACCAGGGAGTTTCCATGATCCAAACACAGCCCCTTGCGGGAAGCAGTGAGCGTTATTTACAGTGACAGGATACTCTCTGTGCTTTTTTCTACTTCTGTGTTACACACACAGATTTATTTACAAGTGGAAAGACAGCAGTGACTACCCTTTGCTGCTGACAGCCGATGAGCTCTGCACTTTATTTAACTGACTTAGTGTCAGCTTCAATTTCTTGACTGCTTGGAGTGCAGGTTCTGTTGGTCTTTCCAAGGTATCCTTTGATCTCACTGTGTGCTTGGTTTCCTGCTTACCCCTTGGGCCTATGGTTTGCTGCAGGACTCCTTCCCCCACCTCCTTCTTTTGTGTCTTGAAAGAAAACAAGTATCCTCTCACATGTATTATTTTACAGACTCCTATGATCTTAGAGGAAGGGGAAATAAGCTCTTCCATTGCAACGTGCATCACTGTAGCTCAAACTATGCAGTCATACAAATAGTAAATAACAATTCATTTTTGTCTAGTTTTTAACAGAATAGAGACCAAGTTTTCACTTTTCTTTATAAAAAGAGAAGAGATCTAATTTTCTGTTGCATCACATCCTGACCACTGCGCAAAACCAAATGAGGGTTATGGGGACTGAATTCACATTGGGTTTTCTGTATTCTGGAATAAAGGATTGATCTCACGGTTGCAGGCAAAGACTAGATCTTAGGGCTATTCTCTTTAATATCCCATGAGCCCTGAGAAATCATAATTGCCCTAGTTCTATGCTGTCTGGCCAACTTCTGTCGTGTTCCCTTACCTTCTCCTGAAACAGGTTAACCAAGGGTAGCTTGTAAATATTTTCTGGTTAGCAGTGATTGTGGAAACTACTTCATCAAGAAACGTTCTCTAGTTCCTTCTTCCACATACTTTAGTGCCCCAGCTGAAGTAAAATTATTTCCGTAGAATCCAGACGCAGGCTGTGGAAATAGAAGTGCTCTTTTAAGTCTTGGATCTTCACTAACCAGAAACAAACAGGTCTGGACATCTCAGTCACCTCCAAAATAATCAAAACAACTTCCTCATCTTCCAGAAAGAAGAACTCATAAACACAAAAATCACAAGTAACTAATCTCATAAGAAGTTTAGACCTAATGTGCAGATAATTTCTAGCAAGCTGAAGCTAATAAGCATCTAACTTTCTAAATAACTCTTCTCTGGGTTCCCCCAGAGTTGATTAACGGAAAAATAAAGCATACTACTAATATACATACACATATATAGATTATATACACGTGTATGTGTGTGTGCATGTGTCTATGTTTTCAGACCTCTCTGTGTGTTCAGTTGCCTATTTAATCAGGGAACCCAAGTGAAAAAAGAACAGATACTCACTTTAAAATGCACAGATGAAAGAACTTCTCTTTTAATTCCTTCAGCAGGGACAAATTTAACAATGTAGATGTATGGCCCCTATTAACCCCCATCCTTTGCTTACTAACATTGGCACTGGCACCTTGGCTATTTCCATACACAGCAGAGCTGTATGTTATCTTACAGCTCTGTGCAGAGCCTGAATCATGTGTTTAGTGCTATGTCAAGCCACTGTTTGTCTGACCTATGTGTGAACAAATGAAAAGGATTGTGAATATTGGAACTGATGACTGGATGCAAAACCAAAGCCTTTATTCATTTGTTAAAACTGAATGTAAGGAAAAAGTGATTTTGTTTTCTCTTGCTGTGTTAGATCAGTGGCCTACACAAATTAATTTAGTGTTTTGTGTCCAATCTACAGGGACTATACTTGCGTGTAGTAAAATACTATATCAACCTCAATAGACATGTTAGAAACTGCTTCTCATATTATTTCAGCAGTCATTGACATTGTATGTCTTGTTTTTTTAAGGTAGATTAGAAGATAAGCTGCCTATAGAGGACAAGGTAGACTGAGATACACAGGTGTTTCCTTTTATAGCTTGAGGGGTATCCCGGCCATACCTTGACATCCTTCTCTTTTATTCCAGTCCCCCATAAGAGAAAACCTGGGTAGAGAGATGGAAAGAAGTTGGGTAATAATTCATCCAGGTTCTTAACCTGTATAATCAGAGTACCAAGTCTGCTAGAAACATTACTGGGCTCAGCAGGTGTTGGGACCAAGTTGGGTTACAGGAATTTGGGAATTCTCAGTCACTCCACAAATTAAATGCATAAAGTAATCACTGAGTGAAGTCTCAGCAACTTGGAAAAAATCCTATTTGGAGAAGACAGTCAGATAAAGAGATAGGTAATAGAAGTTTTAGGGTAATAGAAGTTGTATCTATGTACCACAAAAATTAAGAAAAGAAGTCCTAAGGAGGTACGGTCTGAAAATACAAAAGCCATATCCTTTTTTCCGTTTGAAGCCAATGACCAAACTCAGACCGACTTTGAGATTCATCATTCGTTAAACTTGGCAACTTTTCTATCCATGCAGAAATGAAGTCCTTGTAATAGCATATATTGCCTTTTCTTTTACATGCTTTAATCGATTTTTAAGGTACATGTCAAAGTAGGATACAATTGTCAGTTCATGTGTTAATGCAACAATACAGGGGAGCTGTACGGCACTCACATTTAATCAAAATTTAATCAACTCTAATAAAAGTGAACTGCATAAGTAAAGGTAAAGTAGAATTTCACATCTGTATTCCAAAGGTGTTTTATGGCTCCAGGAAGTCAGTATCCAATCTGCCTACTTTTCTGTACTTAATTATTTAATCACCAGTTTCTTTTAGGAAAGGCAAAGCTAGGAAACTCTTTCTTACAGCAAGTCCTTCCAAAGACCAAAGTATGAGTTCGAACATCACAAGCTAAAAGTCTTACAGGATAGTGGTATCTGTATACGATGGTCAACAGGGTGCCTGGATCTCACACAAGCACCCCTTAGTGTCTTTGAATAACCTTGATTGGTTACAGTCAGTAGGTTTTCTCCATGTCAGAGTTTTTGATACAGGTTGCAAAACATGGCTGGGAATTTAAGTCCTTGGACCATTAGGCTGTTTTGGCTATGGTTTGCTGCAGGCTACCTATTCAAAGCACAGTCATGTTTTGAACTGCAGTGTAGACTTTCTCCACAAACTGAAGTATGTGTGACCGCTGCAGCTTTCTGTACACTGCCAGCTCAAATCATAGAATCGTAGAATCATAGAACAGTTTAGGTTAGGAGGAACCTTAAAGATCATTCCGTTCCAACCCCCCTGCCCTGGGCAGGGACATCTCCCACTAAACCAGGTTGCTCCATGCCCCGTCCAGCCTGGCCTTGGTCTCCTTTCATTCCTGCCTATGCAGTTCTTTCTACACAGACTCATTCCCAAAGACAATAAAAATATTTATCCTCCTGAAATATTGCTAAATTTTCACATCTGGTTCACTTACCATCACCCAGAAGACATGATTCTCCAGAGTAAATTTAAATTCTATGATGTGACAAATTTTCTTACAAAATCCTTTACCTCAACTTCAGTGGCTTTATTAACCTGTAAATCATATAAACAAGAAGAGTTCATTTTCGTTTCAAAGCCTTATGTTCCCAAGAGGTCTTTGCACACAGACACACTGCCTTCCTTTCAGGTATTTTCAGTCGTTGTCTGACAACTTAGGCAAAACACGTTTGATTTTTATAAATAAAACAACTGTTTCCAAAAGGCTGAACCCACATGATTTTACTTCCATGGTCTCTGCAGTCCTTCATGATGCTTCTTACAAAGTCACATCACATTTTTCAGACTCTTTTGCAGACTTTTCACTCTTTTCTGTTCATATATTTCATATATGTATCATTTTATGTTATTTTCTTGTTGCCAAAACTTGAATTTTTGTCTTGCTATTCCCTTTAACTCGATAAATTTTAATGCCTTTTTCTAAGTTTATGTCTCTGCTCTAGGACTCTTGTCTCACTTTTCAGTCTTTGATTTCTACTGTAATCTGATCTCCCATCGGAGAGTCATTGAACTCTCTGAAATTATTCCAACCACTCATGCATTTTTGCCTCAGCTCTGTTACAAGGGATCCAAAGTTTCTCTCCAAAGTTTTAAAATTCTTCTGTGAAACCAGTCTCTTTCAAAAGTTACATTCTTTCGAAGATCAAAAAAGTCTTAAAATTTCTTTGGTTCTTTCTGAGAAGGAGCTTACACTTCTTCATTCATGTGTAGAATATTCAATGAAATTTCCAGTGGTGTTAGAATTTGTAGCTGCTATTCTTTGTCCTCTATTCACCTCCTTTTGTTCTACTTTTTCGTTTCCAGTTGCAGTTATCTATTTGTAACCCCATTCTGTGTAAAATGTAGATTTCTTAAATGGTAATTAGTACAAAGTAATCACCACTAGCAAATCCAAATAAAACCATGTAATTTATACAGTATAACAGGTGAGCTAATGTATCAGCCTGTTAGCCTTGTGATTGTCTTGTCTGAGAAAGGAACTTGTATATATAACTTTGTTTGCTAGGCAAGCAAGAAAACCCTCATAATTAATTAGAATGTTTAACAAATATGAAGTTGCAATTTTAGTCCTTGAAGGGCAAATTCCCTTTCACGTGTAAGTGTTCTTGTCCTTAAGAATGAATGAACAGAATAACGCACTTATGCATTCACGCAAAAGCAAGACCATGAGACATCAATATAGTTTGAAAGACACATAAAGTCATTCTTCTCTATTTTGTGTTGTTATGTCCTGTGCTGAAATATTGTTTCCAAGTGAACGGTAAGAAAATTGGAGCGAGTCCAAGGAATAGCAACAAGAATGATCAGAGGTCTAGAAAACATGGCCTATGAAGAAAAATCAGAAGATACAGAGTTGTTTGGCTTTAAAAAAGGAGATGACCAAGGGGGATGTGTTAACAGTCTCCAAGTACATGAAAAGCTGTTACGAAGAGGAAAGGGAATCTTTGTTCTCCATATCTATGGAGTAGAAAGAATAGACGTAAGTTTCAGTAAGATGAAATTTCTGTACAGAAGAGACAATGAAGCAATACTGTTGATTGCTGAGTAAAGCTGTGGAGCCTCCATCACTGGAGATTTTTAAGAACAGTTACCTAAGCATTTGTTAAGAGAAGTATAAGTATATTTAATTTTGCCTTAAGAGAGTCAAGCATGTTATATTATTACTTTTCAATGTTTTGGGGCATTTTTAGAAATGTCAGGGGAAGTATAAACATCTGAGTAGACAGTTTAAGCCAGCCAACAAGATGGCTTTTCATAGACTACATCAACTTTGAAAAAGGTTTGCACCTCAGAGTGTGCTCCCTGCCTTCCAGTACAAGTCCTTCAGAGTGATATACATCTACATTAAGCAAACACATCTGCCCTTCTACAGCTAAGTAAGTGTCATGTCCACACTATATGTAGGTCTTCTCTGGGTCCCATCTACACCCCTATAGCACTCATGTTTAATTTATGTCTGTATGTTTTTGTTCTATTTCACATTCAAAATATCTAAAATACTGTTGCAGCCCTTTATAGTCATGTTTTACAGCATTAAACTGAGACTATGTGCTACGTCCCCCAGACAATAGCAAGAAAACATATGGTACTGTCTGAGAGTACAAAGGAGAACTGTGTAGGGCAGATAGACCAAACCCATACAGCCTGAAATGCATTGCCTAGAGACCTGGTCTCAGAATGTTCTTCATTCCAGGTCACTGTCTGGTTTCATCTCTGAGGGAATGAGCTGGAGTCCTCCATTCCATATCCACCCTATGACGACTGTGTTGGCAACGTAGACAACATTGTGTAGATGATATGAGGATCTGCTCCCAAGTGCTCTACCAGGAACTGTTTTGTTTGCCATTGTAGATATAGCCTTCATTGATGTCTATGGACTGCTTAAAAATCATCCAAAGATACCTAGATGTCTACAGATTATATGAGTTCCACAAAATCCCCACCAAGTTTGTTCCTAATGATTCTTTGATTAATATGGTAGATGTGAATTATGAACCAAACTTGACACTATGATCCTCCTTTATAGTGATAGGTAGGGGATGATTGTTGGCCTTCAAGTCTGTCTTGGATGGCTCTTATTTCTGGCTAGCCTACCCCCAGAAATTACAGAAATAGTAGCCTAATTCCTAGCAGAATGATTTTTCAATCCAGGAGAGTCCAGGATCTCTGGAATGCAGAACGTTGCATCCATGCCTTCCTCCCTTACCATGGCTTGTAAACTGACTTTACTGAAGGATGTGAGAATAGGAGCTGTTCCAATGTTTGGATGGATTTCAAGGCTGCCATGCATAAGCAATGCAGAGGGAATATATACCTTACATCCTCATTACTATGAGTACCTATGGTGTCTTTTACACTGGCTGCTGAGAAATCATGGTGACGAATGCAGCAGGAATGATCAGAAAGATTGTCCCCAGGTTTCACATAGTCTTGCTGCATGTGAATGGGCGCCTGATTTTTCTTCTCCAAAGTTGATTGAAATCACTCCCTTTTCTCAAAATAACTCCATTATTACTTTACTGGCGTTTAAGCAGCCACTTCCCATTGTTTCCACCGGACTCACCATGTGGTGGTGGCTTGGTTGTTACAATGTGCAGCGCTGCATGAAGGCTTGCTGACCACATTCCTTTTATCCTCGCACACTGACATTGATTTGTGGCAAACTTCTTCCCCCATTGCCCTTAGAAAAGGTGAAGGCAACAGCATCCCACGCTGAATCCAACCGCTCTGATTCGGGATGTGAGAGCTTTGCTGTGTAATGATCATAATAAACAGCAAGTCCCCCGCTAACATTTCCAATGCACCATACAGCTTGGCATTTTCAATATATATTTAGAACAACAAACCAAGACAAGAAAGTGCCTTTCCTAGAAATTGCCAACGTATGCTCTGAGATCTCTTGCATTTTGCATTGTGTCAGTCTGTGTCAGAGGCTTCAGGAAAGGTAATATAGAAGATGAATGGAAGTCTATCATCGCAGTGCCAAGATGAAAAAGTGACAGCTCATAATGAAAAGAAAAATAGTTTCCATTTTGGGCCTCTGTAAGTAAGAAAGTGACAGAGCCATGGGAGCTGTGAGGCTGAAAAATGGTCCCTTTGACAGACATGTCTGTAAGTGAAAGTGCATGGGATATAATACTAGCCATAATATAGGGAATAATGATTATTTTAGGGATCACATGATTTTGAATAAATCCTTGACTACTCCATAGAAAATGGAACCGAAAGAAAACTAGGAAAAACTGTAGTTTCATTTACAGAATAAATGACCTAAGGATGTTTTTCAGTCTCCATATCTGTGATTGAAGCCTGTGAAATGACTTCAGATGTACACAGGGTAACCAAAATGAAAATCAAGAGCTTCCTCTAAATCTGAAATGGGATGCATTGCTCATTTTTTAGAAAGGGCAAAAAACAAATGCTGTAAAAGAAGGCTCAAGCTGATGAGGGTGAAGATTCTGGTCATAAAATCTTCCATAAAGCTTCTTTTTATTAAGCCTACATATGACATTTGCTTTCAGGTGAGGTGAGATAAGAAATCTTTCCTGTTTTCAGAATTGCCAACTAAAGCAATACCTATAGGGGCAAGTCATACACATGTAACTTAAGACTTAGATTAAAAGTGGTGCAAAACACT
>VXBH01003134.1:0-15439 GCA_013400035.1 Rynchops niger | reverse complement strand
CAAAACACTGTATGACATTCTTATTTTCAGTTTAAAGTCAGCTTAAGGTAACTTGAGACTGGTAAATCCACATATATCAACATAAGGCTTTGTGTAGGTTTAAATGTATCTGGTTTAGAACTGACTTTGGTTAAACCAGTGTGACATCCCCTGATAGACAAGGCCTTAGGGCAATATTCACCCCTGTGCAGAGGAACAGCAATATCAAGCTTAAAAGGGAATTACATGGTGTGTGAATTCCACTCTAAAGCATATTTAAAATTGTTTTCCCTGCATGGCTTCTTTCTTTGCTAGCATTCCTCGAGGAAAAGTTAATAAGGACAATGCTTTCTCCTTCCACACCAGCGTCTATTCCAGGATCTCAGTGAATTCTGAAGTCCTTAAAAAAGCATTTGTAGGCTTTTATGAGACATCACATTCATTTCTCTTTGCAGGCTCTCTCAGAAAAATAAAATGCTAATTAGGAAATGGAAGAAAGAGTAGATAGAATTATTTCCTGGGGTTTCTTTTGTGGCTTGGGTTTGTTTGTGGTGGTTTTTTTTGTTTGTTTGTTTGGGTTTTTTGTTGTCCAGACAAGGAAATGGAGAAACTGGGGATCGAGTTGGATCTCTGCTAAGAATATCTTTTGCTCCTCGAGCGCCTTGTCATCTTCAAGTCATATTTATAACCTGCACTTAAAATCAATGACAAAACCCTATTAATTTCAATGGTAAAAAAATAAAGGTCTAAGTAGACTGCTGAAAAGTCACACTAGGGACAGTTCACTGTGTGAAGATTAGGAGCTAAATGCTTTGTCATCACCACAATTGTCTTTGTAGCTTTAAGAGACTTAACATATCTAAACAGGGAAGGAATATGTATACTGCTGCCTATCATTGGAAGAATTTAAACTTTAAGCAGGGAAAGGAATTTTAAGCTACTCAAAGAGACTATAACTAGGACAAATGGGATGAATTTAAGGAAAGAAAAGGCTGACGGTTAGGGAAAAAAGCCTTTCCTAGCAGTGAGGACTATTAGACTGCAGAACAGTCTCCCAGGGGAAGTGGTGAAAGCCTAGTTTCTTGAGTCATTTAAAACTGGACTAGACAAAGCACTCTGGAATATACTCCAGGGAGCAATCCTGCCTTGGCAAAGGGATGCACAAAATAACCTAACAGATCTCTCCCATCTTTCCTTCCTGTGATTCTCCTATTTCATAAACCTCTGTGATTGAATGGAGAGCATAAAACTTTAACCTCTTTTTCAGAAACAGAAAGCATGTTTGACAAGATATTGTGAGAGGAAAAAAAATCTCTAAGAAAGCACAGAAAAAGCTGCTTTTTCCATAGCGAGTTATCAGCTTTTCTCTATCCAGGGTGAAGAGCTGTAAAGGATGGTCCAAGACTGCCTACTGGATGGCTGCCATTTTCAGTACAAGTCAATGTTTTGTTTCTTAATTTCCCTAAAAACCCCAGTGGTTTGGATACTACTCAGTGTTATAGGTTTGTTTTCTTTTTTTTTCCCCAAAAGGATGCAACTAAATCTCTGATAACTGAATGACTGTCTCTCTTTAAAAGAGAATTGACTGGTAACTCTCAGCAGTTTGGGCTGTGATTACACTATATGCCTGCCCAGACTCATATGGAGAAGGAGCTATCAGCCCTACCCTTGCATGACCAGGGCCTTGAATCAACGTTAGGAGGTATTAGGAGCTAGGAGACATTATGCTCCTCTATTCCCCTTCTCCCTTGAGCAGGTGGGGAAGCAATGGCCTTGGCTTCTGCCTTGCAAGTCATCAGCCAAGGGCGCAGAGCAGGTGCAGGTGATGGTGTAATCCACTGCTGCTAAAAGCATATTTCCATTGCACCTCCCAGACTGAGGAGAACGTGGGTGGCTTTGCAAGGAGGGAGGGAGGAAGGGAGGGAGGTCAGGCTCTGAAAAAATATTTCGGAGGAGGTCAGAGTTCCATGTAACTATTCAGGGAGCTGGAAGAAACACCTTCCTGGCCCTGTGTGAGAGTTGCAGAAGCATTCAGTAACATGCAGGTGTTTCCTATAAATTCCTGCTGCTGCTGCTTCTCTGGGCCCCACAGAAGTGGAAAACATGATACAAAGATCAGGACAGCCCTCCAAGCTTGGAGAAGGCAGCTGACATGAAAAAGTACACTGCTAGTAGAAAAGGCTAAGAGTGAGCCACCAAGTAGGGACAAAAATAAATGTATTTATTGTACCAGAATGTATTTACTCACTTTTAACCTTCTCTGGAGCCTCTGGTTTGAGCTTTTCCCTGCATAAGAAACTAGAAATACCTTGACTTTACACATACGTATATTCAGATGGCGTAAACATAAAAGTGGCCATTCTGGATCAGACTGAGGATCCCTCTAGCTCAGTATCAGATGACAGAGAATGATGGGATAGGATAATAGGGCTATATGAGATAACGGAAGATGCCTGAGGAAAAGAAATACAGCAATCATACAGTGACGCTTTCTCAGAGTACCTCCCTCACCTCCTACAATTTCCTGTTCAATTTGCAGACAGAATCACAGAATCATAGAAAAACTCAAGTTGGAAAGGACCCATAAGGATCATTGAGTCCAACTTCCTGCCCCTTGCAGGGCTACCTAAAGCTAAACCATATGTCTAGATGGTCCTTGAACTCTGACAGGCATTTCCAACTCTTGTTGGAGAGCAGAAACTTCTCCAATAACTTTTTGAAACCTTAAAAATATTTAATGTCCATAGTACTCTTAGGCAAGAAATTCTAAAGATTAGGTGTTTATCATATGTACAACCACATCTTTTGGGACTGTTTTGAAGCAGTTAGTGGCCAGCTTCCTTTGATTTTTCCCTCCCAATTCTTGGCATGGGAAAGCATGTGGTGATGGATAAAGCAGTGCGTCAGCTGTAACTGCCTCAAATTGCATCATTTATTATTTATGAACAGAAAAGTGCATAAGTCTGCAATCACAAAAATGGTCTTTTTGGGGAGGGGATTCTATCATTTATGGCACCCATAACTAAAATAAGATGAGCAGTTCTATCCACATTTGCAGATGTAGCTGTCACAAAAACATGTGACTGTAGAAGGAGTCATTTTAGTTATTGAGGTGCCAAAAGAGGGTGTTTGAGGNGTTAGTGGCCAGCTTCCTTTGATTTTTCCCTCCCAATTCTTGGCATGGGAAAGCATGTGGTGATGGATAAAGCAGTGCGTCAGCTGTAACTGCCTCAAATTGCATCATTTATTATTTATGAACAGAAAAGTGCATAAGTCTGCAATCACAAAAATGGTCTTTTTGGGGAGGGGATTCTATCATTTATGGCACCCATAACTAAAATAAGATGAGCAGTTCTATCCACATTTGCAGATGTAGCTGTCACAAAAACATGTGACTGTAGAAGGAGTCATTTTAGTTATTGAGGTGCCAAAAGAGGGTGTTTGAGGGCTGAGAAAGCACTCATGGCTTAGGCCTTGGCTTCTTTGGGAAGACTATTAGCAATGCAGTTGAAAACACCCTAATCTGGATTTTAAAAATATATAGATATGGCATTATTACTTTTTACTTTACAAGAAGAAAGCCTAAAGGATAAATCTCATTCCTTTTAATCTACGTGGACCTTGGTGACTTTGGACCACACTTGAACTGCTTGAGACTTTGTATTCCTTGCTAGTCAACAGGACATGAGGCGTCCTCAGTAGCTCAGGAAAACTTCTATATTGAAAATCTTTGATTGAAACAGAAATGCTTTCTCAAGGAGGTTTTAAATTCTGAAAACATTTTCAATATCATCACGGGGATAAGATTGCACTGACATTCTCATTTCATTATTATTTAAAAATAGTAAATGGTAGATTCTAAGACGCCACTCTTCAGCCTCACTGTTTGAGAAACNAAATCTCTGATAACTGAATGACTGCCTCTTTAAAACAGAATTGACTGGTTCCTCTCAGCAGGTTGGGCTGTGATTACACTATATCCCTGCCCAGACTCATATGGAGAAGGAGCTACCAGCCCCACCCTTGCATGACCTGGGCCTTGAATCAATGTTAGGAGGTATTAGGAGCTAGGAGACATTACGCTCCACTATTCCCCTTCTCCCTCGAGCAGGTGGGAAAGCAATGGCTTTGGCTTCTGCCTTGCAAAACATCAGCCAAGGGCACAGAGCAGGTGCGGTGATGGTACAATCCACTGCTCCTAAAAGCATATTTCCACTGCACCTCCCAGACCAGGGAGAACATGGGTGGCTTTGCAGGGAGGGAGGGAAGAAGGGAGGTCAGGCTCTGAAAAATATTTCAGAGGAGGCCAGACTTCTGTGTAACTATTCAGGGAACTGAAAGAAACACCTTCCTGGCCTTGTGTAAGAGTTGCAGAGGCATTCAATAACACGCGGGTGTTTTCCATAAATTCCTGCTGCCATTGCTGCTGTTCTGGGCCCCACAGTGGAAAGCTTGATACAAAGATCAGGACAGCTCTCCAAGCTTGGAGAAAGCAGCCGACATGAAAAGTACTCTTCTAGTAGAAATGACTAGAAGTGGGCCACCAAGTTGGGACAAAAATAAATGTATTTATTGTACCAGAACGTATTACTACTTTTTATTTACTTTTAACTTTCTCTGGAGCCTCTGGTTTGAGCTTTTCCCTGCATAAGAAACTAGCAAATGCCTTGACTTTACACATATGTATATTCAGACAGTGTAAACATAGAAGTGGCTGTTCTGGATCAGATCGAGGATCCCTCTAGCTCAGTATCAGATGACAGAGAATGATGGGATAGGATAATAGGGCTATATGAGATAACGGAAGATGCCTGAGGAAAAGAAATACAGCAATCATACAGTGACGCTTTCTCAGAGTACCTCCCTCACCTCCTACAATTTCCTGTTCAATTTGCAGACAGAATCACAGAATCATAGAAAAACTCAAGTTGGAAAGGACCCATAAGGATCATTGAGTCCAACTTCCTGCCCCTTGCAGGGCTACCTAAAGCTAAACCATATGTCTAGATGGTCCTTGAACTCTGACAGGCATTTCCAACTCTTGTTGGAGAGCAGAAACTTCTCCAATAACTTTTTGAAACCTTAAAAATATTTAATGTCCATAGTACTCTTAGGCAAGAAATTCTAAAGATTAGGTGTTTATCATATGTACAACCACATCTTTTGGGACTGTTTTGAAGCAGTTAGTGGCCAGCTTCCTTTGATTTTTCCCTCCCAATTCTTGGCATGGGAAAGCATGTGGTGATGGATAAAGCAGTGCGTCAGCTGTAACTGCCTCAAATTGCATCATTTATTATTTATGAACAGAAAAGTGCATAAGTCTGCAATCACAAAAATGGTCTTTTTGGGGAGGGGATTCTATCATTTATGGCACCCATAACTAAAATAAGATGAGCAGTTCTATCCACATTTGCAGATGTAGCTGTCACAAAAACATGTGACTGTAGAAGGAGTCATTTTAGTTATTGAGGTGCCAAAAGAGGGTGTTTGAGGGCTGAGAAAGCACTCATGGCTTAGGCCTTGGCTTCTTTGGGAAGACTATTAGCAATGCAGTTGAAAACACCCTAATCTGGATTTTAAAAATATATAGATATGGCATTATTACTTTTTACTTTACAAGAAGAAAGCCTAAAGGATAAATCTCATTCCTTTTAATCTACGTGGACCTTGGTGACTTTGGACCACACTTGAACTGCTTGAGACTTTGTATTCCTTGCTAGTCAACAGGACATGAGGCGTCCTCAGTAGCTCAGGAAAACTTCTATATTGAAAATCTTTGATTGAAACAGAAATGCTTTCTCAAGGAGGTTTTAAATTCTGAAAACATTTTCAATATCATCACGGGGATAAGATTGCACTGACATTCTCATTTCATTATTATTTAAAAATAGTAAATGGTAGATTCTAAGACGCCACTCTTCAGCCTCACTGTTTGAGAAACATGCACGGTAGCTAGTTGTCTGTTTATCCTTGCTGTTCTGACAAAACACAGCAAATATGCCACACTGTTCATAAGCATCAGCGAAGTGCTGCCCAGAACTAGAGTTGGTAATTTACCAGAAACATGAGCTTTGCATTGGATTTACGCAGAGCATACATCTGTCACAGAAACCTAGACCTCCTTTTGTCTTCAGAGCACTTTGCAAATATTGAACCATATTGAATATTTCTTTGGAAAAAATCATGGGGCAACTTCACCAATTTGGTGTGTTATCATAGAATCACAAAACAGTTCAGGTTGGAAGGGACCTTAAAGATCATCCAGTTCCAACCCCTTGCCATGGGCAGGGACACCTCCCACTAGACCAGGCTGCTCAAATCCCTATCTAACCTGGCCTTGAACTCTTCCAGGGATGGGAAATACATAACTTATTTAGGCAACCTGTAAATAATTTCTTCCTAATATCTAATCTAAATCTCCTCTCTATCAGTTTAAAGCTATTACCCCTCATTCTATCACTCCACTCCCTGATAAAGAGTCCCTCCCCATCATTCCTGTAGACCCTCTGAGGTACTGGAAGGCTGCTTTAAGGACTCAAGGCTGCTTTGTGTTTGGGCAGTATGGCTGATGATTTCCAAATGTGAAGAAAAACTAGTATTACACTTTTCTTTTTTACAAAGTGACCCAAAGTATTGAAAGTATTCGGCAAGCTCACAGAGAGAAAAGTACATTGCAAAAAAGATTAGAATAACTCATAAAGTCATGCCTCACAACTGTAGACTCAGATACCAAAATTTGGTTTGCCATCCTTGACAGAGACATGGCCATAAACATCACAGGTTGGTATCTCCAAAACTGACGCGATCCCTCAGTTCTGGTACTTCTGTCAGCTGCCTCCCCAAATTTTCTCTGATTCTTTGTAATCACTCTCCAAAAGGTTACCCAGGTCCCGCAGTCATGGATTCTAAAGGCATTTGCCAGTGAAAAGAAGGTTTACCAAGGCAGACTCTGAATTTGCTGTATGCCTGCTGATGACCTAGGAGCAGCATGCTGGACATCTTCAGTTCTGGAAGAAAATCACTGTTCCTAAACTTTGCAGTAGAAAATAGATTCCATGCCACTTGTGGCAGCTGCAGTTCGTATGGACGATTGGTTAGAATGGATAAAAACAGATTTCCCAAACCAACTGTATTCAATGCAACATATTTTTCATATGTTTAATGGAACAGAAATTTTTATTTTAAGAGGCATTTATGAGCACTGCTAGCTCTCTGCCTAGGGAGTGGAGACCTGGTAGGGGGGAGAGCTAGCAGGTGTAAGAATAAAATTAGTTTTATCATAAAATTGGAAAGGAACTGAGAGTGTTTTCTTCCCACTTTTGCCCTTAAACACTGATGAAACAGAGTCATTAGGCACAAAAGATCCTCCTGTGCACAGCTACATCACAGTTTAACCCTTTTCTGGGTAGTTCAGGCAAAAGCACTCTATTTCAGCGGCTGGCACAAGTAACTCAACACTGTTGGCATTGCAGCCTTAAGTTTAAGCCAATGCCATTAAAAAGAACAATTCTTCATTATCAGTCCTGGAAGCTTCCGCCATACCTACCGGTGCTTCAGAGAGTCAGAGAGCATTCAGAGAGCATTTAGGACTTCTGCAGTGCAGCCTCGCAGCCTCTCAGCACAGGCGATGAGGCACCGTCTCCTCTGTCCTCATACTCTGGTTCCCAGATTAGTTAAAGGGTCAGGGGTGGAGGGGAGAGTTTATGCTATCGTTGTTCCTACACACACCCTTTTCCCTTTCTTTAACAGAAGGGATGTGTACCAGAACAAAAAAGTCTGAAAACAGCTTTGCTGTCGCTACATTCCTCTTCGTCAACATTGCGAAGCAGAAGGAAGTCAGCAGAGCTCCCATCTTACCTCACACGTGTTCACACAGCACCTGTTTACGTCTCCTTGTAGCCATAAATAATGTATTCAGAGAGCACGATCACTGTGTTTTTTTTCTAAGAACATATAGTTAGTTGGGGTCTGTTTGTTCCTGTTACAAGGGGGCTGAACAATTGATTTCCATGAAAAATTAAGTTCAGCTTTAACTACAGCCTTGTTACCGTGCCCAATGTGACATTTGGATTTACTGCAAACATTTTGGTCCAAAATATCAGGTAAGGGATATTATTAATCCAGTCTATTTCATAATTTCATTCTATTCCCTGTTTTTTGTGAGTTTGGAGCAGTGGTGAGTGTTCAATCTCTTGGAATGACCAAAAATACTCCTTCTTGGCCAAACTTTGAGAAGAAAATTCTAATGTTTCTGTTTTCCAAACAAAGGGAAAGCAGAAGAAAGAGATGAGTTGTAGTTCAGTCTTTTTTTAAGGCTGAAATTTAGGTTGGGGTAAAAAAAATAAATATTTTCTTTCTAAATTCAATTAATTTTACATGTTAAAAAAATGCACAAAACCCATACAGAAAAATGGAGAAACAATTTCTAACCAAATAGGAGAATAAACACATCGAGAGGGGGAAAAATTATGCCTCCCAGCAAAAGGAGTAGGAAGGAGGAAGATGAGTAAAGCTCCCTGAAAATAAAAGAGCCGATAGAAATTGAGAGTCGTAGGAGACGGATAAATAAACAATAAGGTTACAAGTTCACAAGCCCACCCGGCAGGCACTATTAGGACTTTAATTTGCTACAATCACCAGTGTACATGGTGTATGTATACTTCAAGGGGAAGGAAGTCGATTTTCTGCTTCTGACTAAATATGCTACCAACATATCATGATGCCTGGCCGAATTCACCAAAGCATGTCTTTGCTGCTCTTCATTGGATTGTGTTCAGAGACAGTTGTGGTACCTGTTAAAATACTTCAATGAATCTGATACTCGTGAATGGTGCTGAAATGACAGCCTGGGAAATTGAAGTCTTCTATCAAACTATAGAACTTGCACTGTATGGATGAAAATAGCACCAACTTCTGCCATGCTATCCTCTCAAAGTGTCTCAAGTTTAACCTGGAAAAATTATTTCTGGTGGTAGGAGCACTTCAGCCTCAATGCCTGGCCATTTCTTCCTACTTCAGATATAATTGCCAGCAAGCGTATGGATTATCTTGGCGATTTTACACTGCAGACAGAGAGCTGGGCAAGACATTTTCAACAGAATTATTTCTTATCAGAAAAAAACAGTTGCATTGAATTCATAAGTGTTCTGGGAAAACATAAAAGCAACATTCTCAAAAGGCAGGTGCTGAAACAAAATGGGTTTTTTTGTATGTTTAATTTACATTTCTTTAGAGTTCCTTATTCCTGTAATTGCATTATTATTTTCTATATAATACAGCTTATATCATGTAACAGATTTTGGTATTCTTGAAATGAAGCATTTTATTTTATCAAGTTTAAGCATTTCAGTGCTGCTAAAATGAGTAATTTCTGAATTTCAATAGCAAGGCCAATTTCAAAAAGGGGAATTTTATTTTGACTGAATAACAAGAATAAAAAAGCCCAAATTCTCTCAGTTAAAACCCTTTCTTCTTTTTTTCTACACCCACCCACCCCTACCACTCCCCCTGCCATTTATAATCTTTTATGGTAAGGCAAGACAGAAGCTCTGTTTCTATGTACTCTATATCAGGAAATAGTGACCTGGGAAGCTGTAGGGAAAGAGACTTTGGGGCGAATTTAAAGTGTTGGTTAATCTATGGCATTCAAGAAAATTTTAGACATACTGGAGACCGAGCCAAGGTAGAAAGCCAATATCTTAGTTAGTATTAGAATCTTCTTATCTATTATTTATCTATTATTTACTTTATCTCTGTCATGAATGCTCAAATCTGAGCCAGTTCTAGTGATGGGAGGGTGAGGAAGGTTGGTGAACTGCCAGTGCAGAGAAGACATCTAAATTTCTGCTTTCCAAAGGAGTCTGTAGCAGAAGAGGAGGAGAGGGTGGAGGACAGACCCCTCTGCTGCAGTCACAGAGATGAGAGTGGGGAAGGATGCTCTGCTGAAAGCAACATAGAATGAGCCACGAGAAAGGTAAGGAGTCTAAAAAGACTAGCATGCCAACTGTGTAGATCTCCCCTTGAAAAAATGTGATGTCAGCTTAAATGATAGGTTGAAAAAAAGAAACTGAAGAAATAATCCCTTAAGGAGGTGTCTGGGAGTTGATACAGCAGACCTTTACACAGAAAAACAATGTTCATGGTGCATACCAGCTGATAGCTGTTCCCTCTTCTGACCTTTATCTTCAGGTGTGAGGACGGACCTGAAAATTCACTCATGGCTTTTCCATTTGAGAGTTATCTTTCTCTTCCACTTATCGCATGCCAACAAAGCAGTACTCAACCATTACCTTCACCAAAGATAAAATTGTTATTGCACTCTCAGTATACTCACTCTCAATATACTTGATTTCTTCAAGCACTCATATCAAATGGTGTACTACACAAGATTTTTTTTTTTATCCTTAGTAAAAACTTGTGGACCTGCCAGCCATTATTCCATCGTACTGCTTTCTGGAAAAACCTGGTTTATGAAAAGACAAGCAACCTTCAAAGTAGGCAAAAAAACTTGCTTTATGGATTTCAGAAGACAGATAAACAGTGACTAATTAGTTCAAAGATAAAACTGGCCTAGCTTGCTAGCCCCATGGGCATGACTGACCATGTGTACTCACTTTAACTAGGTCAAGTATCCCATTTGCTCCACTCACCTCTAGTCCTTCAGTGCCCAGATCAGTCATTGTGGGTACCATAGTCTGAGTAGGGTTTGAAAGTACAAAACAGAGCAATCTAGAAGGAAAGCCCTGGAACTGTGTTTATTACACAGCATTGTTAGTTCAAGTGCTCAAAAATAATTTTTTACCTTTGCTCCTCCCCATAAACAGAGTTTGAAAAATCTGTGCTTTTTGTGAGACACAGGCAGGCTGCCAGCATAATGTTGTGGGACCCATCTGGATGACTAGATGCTGTGGTCAGTTCCTGACAAATCTTGTCAGGTCAACTGTGAATAACTGAAATTCTGTTATTAGGAGCATACCCAGATTTGGTTTTCCACTCTTTCATGTTTTAATGACCCAGGCTTGAGCAGGCTCCTCTGTTAGCTCTCTGCAGTCTGGCGGTGCAACAGCAGCTCAGAAGCAAGGTCACAGGCCCCGTATGACATTTGTCTCCTGGCCAAATCCTGTTTTATGGCACTACACAAAATTAAAGTACCGAGAAGGCTCACATTTGGTTTAGTTGGTTGGTTGATTTATTGACTTTCAAGAATTAATGCAAAGCTAGCATGAATCCACCTCAGGGTACCTGAAATCATGAATAATCTCCTGCATCTTCCTCTAGGGCAGAAGAACATAGAATGTCTCCTGTTTTCCAAAATGTTATTTCAGATGTGCTTCTTATCACATAGCCAGATAGCTGTACCAAAGTTCCTTGCAGTCCCTGCCAACCCAGCTTTCTGCCAATCTGTGGAAACAACACGATTGAAAAGCAAGAGTTAGACCTTACTGATAAGACTTCATCAGCTTAGAAGAGCAATGTACACCCTATAATGCATAACATAGTCACTTAATGGGGCAAAAGGTCTTATCCAGATAATGCCCAAGGAGACTTCTCTATGATGTGTCTGCTCAGTAGGGGCTAAACTCCCTCAAAACAGGTTCTTGTTCTTTTAGGCATTTGCTGGTGGGACTGAGGCATGGTGAATGTGCAATTGACATAGTCTTCGTGTGCTAGATCAGCTCAACATCTTTGAGACAGAGGCAGTACTGCTCTCAGGACTAATGAGATTGTGCCCATAGATACTGACTGACCCACCTTGCTGTCTCCCAAAGGTCAAAATCACATCTCTGTTTTCAGTGATAGTTGAAATTAAACGAAAACTGAACTCCTACACCTGCTGCATGGGGTATCCAGAGCTGGTCTGGACCTCCTGGTTCAGGCTACATGATCTAAGTGTCAAAGTTCCTGCCTCAGACTGATTTTCTCCCAGTTAAACCCCCTGAGGCAGCTCCTGAGCTAGCCCAATGACTGTGGGTCTCAGTTGCTTCTGCCTTGATCCCTGAACTGGCCCAGCCACGCTCACACGCTGCCCACCATGCAGTCCTTCAGCTGGCTGCCGAATCCATGTGGGGCTTCTGCAGCCCCTCCCCAGGGATAATCACAGAGCACCATGCAGATAAGCTATATTTCGAACTAAATAGAGCTTGTCCCCCTCTTAAATCAAGCTCAGGCCACTGCCAATCCTTTCCCTACTTTGGAGGGGATGTGCCATCCTTCTTCCCCTGAAGACTGGGAGTCATTCTCTCCCTTAACTGGAAGGTGATGACAATCTTTAGACTGAGGTCCTCCACAGCATAGCTTTCAGTCTCTAGCCTGTGCAAAATCATGCATAGTGTTTCTTTTCTCTATTTTGAAGCTATTCGTAGACTTTCACTCCAATGATCTATAATTGGAGTTGTGCTAGACCTAAATTAAATTCAAAACTAACTAGTAAACAGGTTGTTTTGCACAGGTATTTCATGCATGCAAATATCTATAATTATGTAGAAGTGTGTGAAATTCATACATATTTAAATATATGGCAATAGAGATTGTGTTGCTCCTTTCAGAACTCAGGCTATCTGAGAAATGGCTGAGTTAACATTACCTTGTTGTTCAGGAGCAACTAGATTATTTTGCTGCATTGTTACATTTCTTAACTTGCCGTGGTTGTTTCCTTTTTCTCTTTGTCTGTTGCTCGTGGCTGATGAAACCCATGCAGATCTGAAAAGCTGCAGAACCGCATTGTCTGCATATTCCTTTTGCTGTTTCTCATCTGAAAACAGTACCTCNCGCTTCCTTGGGATCTTAAAAATTCTTTATGTGTCATTTTGCTTCTTGCATATGCAGACAATTGTAATGCTCAATTTAAAAATGTTCATATATTTTCTGTCTATGGGATTTTTACAGCACTGGATAATTCCTGGATGATTACTGTTTTTAATAACCACATAATTACTGTATTAATCAGAACTGTCCTATTGGCTTCTGTGCGACACAGAAGGGCAGAATCAAGATAGAGATAAAGATACACCATATTTAAAAAAGCCCTGTGACATCTTTTTGTGTTCACTTTGCAATATGGCACACAGGAACAGCCTTAGCAAGTATCAGCACAGAAGTCCATTGAGCCCAATGTCTTTCAGCAACTATCAATTTGCAAGAATTGGAAGAAGGTATAATATGTGAAGCTATCAAAAATTACAGCTAGCAAGACAGAGTGCTAATATGGGAGTATCCAGGACTCCAGTCATGTGCACAGGAGCTTGTGGTGTGAGGGACACACAAACACAGAAGAGAGCCATCCTTCCCCAAGAATTCACAGAATCACAGAATGGTTTAGGTTGGAAGGGACCTTAAAGATCATCTAGCTCCAACCCCCCTGCCCTGGGCAGGGACACCTCCCACCAGACCAGGTTGCTCTAAGCCCCGTCCAACCTGGCCTTGAACACCTCCAGGGATGGGGCAGCCACAGCTTCTCTGGGCAACCTGGGCCAGTGCTTCACCACCCCTACCGTAACACATTGCTTCCTGACAGAATCACAGAATTAATATTCTCAACAACACTGAATTGATTTTGAGACTGGAAAATGAAAGGGAAGGCCAGAAAATTGCTACAGATTCTGTGAGAAGACAATAGGTGAGTTGCAGAAGAATAAAAGTAGCAAAAAGTGATATAGTCCAAAACATGATGTTTGCATTACTTGGTGCCTTAGGGAAAAAACTTTCCTGGAGCTGGGTGCACTTCCTTTGGGTGTCCTCCTTCCAAAAAGTCTGAGGAGGATGGATGTGTCTGCACAGGACAATTCGTTGAGGTGTAAAGATACCCAGGCTCACCCTAAGTGTGGCAGTGTTGCAATCACCTCATGCCATGCCCACGCAGCGCTCAGCACACGCCAATCAGTGCGAGGTGCAGCGCTGCTCCTGCTCGCCACCACGCGGCCCCACCAGCAGGTTTGGAGCTGGGCTGAGGACACGTCCCTTGTGGGAATGGACCATCGTGGGCTGAAATCCAGGTTTGCCAGAGACAGTGTGCTCTTCAGAGTCACTTTTGTCTTGCCCAGAAGAGGCAAGGAGGAGCAGAGGTGAGCACTGGGCTGGGTGTACGTCTCCAGCCAGCAGCAAGGGCAGAAGTAGAGCACTCCTCACTGAAGCCATGAGGACTGACTGCAGAAAAACCGTGTTGCAAAGCAGCTCAAAATTGTCAAATGCAGGCCCTAAAGTGTTGTCAGTTATCATTAACAACATTAAGAAGTCCTCTTTACTTATAAGAATTTAAAAGCAACCAGAGTGTTTAAGTCCCTGCCTTTACCAGTTGCTCCTAAAGACTAAATATGTCAGAGTAAAGATAAATTTTCTTTCTGCTTTTGATATCTGCTTGAGCCCTTTATATTTCTTCTTAGGATACTTGGCAATGCTTCCTCCCAGCTGCTCAGTTTTCCTTTACTGCAAGGGTATATAAGCAGGCGAGATGCTCAGCATTTGGTATCTGAACCCCGCACCCAAGAATCGTCCTTTAACAGATGTGAACCCTGAAAGGAAGGTTAGTTGCATTAATGGGATTAGGAAAACATCCCCTGGTTTGGTAAGATCATCCCCTAGTTGGGTCTGATTGTATGAATCTGAAATAGAAAGCATAGAAAGCAGCATCTTTTTTTTTTTTTTTTTTTTTTTTTTTTTTTTTTATTATTTTTTTTGGGATTTTTTTTTTTTTTAACTGACTTTGATGGACAGTTCCTTTTTATAATGTACAAATAATCTTTGTGACCCTGATAAGCAGGTCTGATGATACTCAGCTGAGTAATGTACCAGAACTGAAATTTCCATCTACTTGATGTTTTGCACAGGGCTTTTGATGAAGTCACTGTCACCTGCTATTAACTTAATATCAAGTCTTAATAGGGTCCTTTTCTTTCCATCTTCACGCTGTTGGGGTCCGAATTAATTACTAAGGGAAAAAAAAGATCTTCACATAAATCCTTAAGCTTCACAGGAAGGAAAAAGTTTCCAGTGCTAGTTGAGATCTAATGGCTCATTAGGAATGTCTGTCTCAACTAGACATCAGTGCTGTCCCTCCCCTTTCATGTACCTTTCATAAAGACGCTTGAAAATGTGCTTAACTTTAAGCTGGTGCATAGTTAAGTGCAAAAGGATATCTGATGTATTTGAAGTTAAGCACATGCTTAAGCAATTTGCTCAATCAGAGCTGTATTCTGGCAAGAGAAAACGTGTTCTTAACGTTTCTTCATGATTTGGCTTCATCCACAGCCTGCCTGAACACTCTCATCTTTGCTTTGCCTCACAAACGGGAACTGGCAGCTTTAGAGAGATAATCAGGGAGATTGACTCAGAACTGAAGGGCACATGATAATGGAATCAGATTTACCTACAGATGCTAAAATCTTTACCCTTGGAGACTCTGCATGGGCAAAAGGCATTACCAAATGAAAACACTCTTTTCTTCTTAAAAGAACCATAGCTGTAA